>JAQQZZ010021971.1:0-24830 GCA_030265115.1 Mopalia vespertina | reverse complement strand
TGGAATACACCGCCGTCATATAAGTGAAATACCCTTAAGCACGGCGTAAAACACCAATCAATCAATCAATCAATCAACTCTGCGTCCATTTTGGTTTAGATGCATTGGCAACTGGTGACCTCAGTGTTTTGAATTTGTGTGAGCTAAAGATACATTATTATCTCCCTCGACGTTTTGCTTTCGATATAAGCTCTGAGTTAAATTAATCAGCTTTGACGAATTTTAACGAAAAAAGAGAATGACGAGCTATTGACAAGAAAGGAGTGTCTTTTGAAGGGGGATGTATGCTATTTCTATCTTTACGTGTAGAGTGTTACCTAATGACGTATATAAAGGTGTATATTTTTTTATGAAACTTGGTGGCGCCCATTGATGTGATGAACCAAGGATTCAAACCCTGTTTACTCGTATCTGTTTCCATTTCAGTTATATAAATAGCGGGCGTCCATGCTTGGCTAACAAAGTTTAACATGTGCAATACAAGTGATATTCCCCCCTTCTTTAAACACCAACGTTGGCGGGTATTCACACATACACATTATTCGTCGTTCAGTGATAAATTTATTGGGACACATACATTTATCCAAAATCAATCAGACAGATAGTGACTAACGATAGGCTAGATTAATGTGTTCAATTGTCACATTCGAATGTAGATAAGAATAAGATAAGATAAGACTGGACCAGGGCGAACGACATGGGACATGTGAACGTCATTCTGCAATCCAAATACGTCCACTGAGCATTTTTACTGTTTGTGTCGTTTGGAGAGTAAATATTAACAACATTTTCTTAAAACAATTTCAAAAATTTTTGTGACCAAGAATCTGAGAAAATCTTATGCCAAATAATATAAAAATAAAAATTGTGAATGCTAGACAGACCAATGCGGTCAGCTGTTCGTGTCAGTTCTCTTCGGACTTCGGCTTCCGCGCTGGAAATTAGCGTCAACTAGCCAAGGGTAACACTAAGATAAGTGCATAAATGGGACAGTATTTTTGATCCAATGTCTCTCCAGTCTGAGCTGCAAATTCTCTCAAGGTGTCGTTTTTGACCCGGCGATAAAGCGGAAATGGATAACATTCTTCCGATTTAACTCGGAAGGTGCGCCAAGGGACATCATTATTCTATCTGGTAACACAATTAATATATCCTTGAGGGCCTACTTAAATAAATTCCAAAGTCTTTAGTTACAAGTCAGGTAATTCTTTTTGATTTGATTTAAGAGCAATACATGGACTCTCTAAGCGTGATTTAAATTATATTAAGACAAAAAAACCGTTAACATCTTATGTCGATCACAACGTGTAAGATGGTCAGGAATAGAATAAAAAAAGTGACCAATATAAATACACCATATCGCCCCGTTTTTTCCAGGAGGAATTTCGCTAATTTAATTTCACTTTTCTTAAAATCAATTTCAGTTAATCCTTAATTATGGCAGCAATTCCGCTCCAATTTTTTAAAATATGGTTGTACATTCACAAGTGTAATTAATTATCGATGGTATTTAAGGCAAATACAGATATGTAACTCATCTCCAACAAACTCTCCTTCCACAAAAATAACAAAAAAGCAAAAAAGGAATATCAGCTGAATGGAAATTGGAGCCTTTGCCTCATTGATTTATCACAGCATTACACCAAATACACCAACAAGTCAATTAAATTAGGTTTGCCATTTGATAGCTCAACTGATCAATCATTTGCGCCCACAGCGGAAACCAAAGAAATTACTGCTGCGTGTTTGACAAGAGTATTTCGTCTCTATAGATAAACGGTATTTCGCTCATAATTCGTGATTCTACAAAACTAGTACTTTAGCCCAACAATAAACAAAACAAAAAATAGATACATTACACGGATGCCTGTTTTATTTCGTAAAGATAACACAGAGTCATCTCATCTTAGTTGCTTATAATTTTAATTGCATCACCTTCAGACGTTTTACATTCCAATGCAAAAATTTACAGCACAATCCGTCACATTTAAAATTATCTTAAAGATGTTAATGACTTTGCGGGAAGGGGTGCGGAGTTTTAAGACATTTTCGCTGTATTTAAGTAAGGAACAATCCGTCGTCATATAAATGAAATCCCCTTGAGTACGACGTTAAACCCCAATAAAACAAACCAATAATAATATAGCCCTTTTAACACTACGTTTGTTCGGTAAACACAATCACACAATTTTACGTGGGTATTTGCAGACAACTTTTTATCCGGCGAAAATTTTATCTTTTTGGACAATTAACTATGTTCATGATCAAATCTCATTGTGCTACAACACACAAGTGAAATAATACACAGCCTGTTGCAGAGCCCAACCCAAAAAAATATTAGACCTTTGAATCGGTTATGCCAGAGCGTTTAGAATCAATTTGCTTTTCAACCTTTCTTGTTAATGTGTATTTTGCGAATTACTAATGACCTGATGTTTCGTTACACATTGTGACATAACTAGTACCATATCGAACATTAGTGACACCGACAATAAATTTAAGCTGTTACGGTTGAAGTGTGGTTTAAATTTCACTAAAAGTCTTCAAACGGCATAGCGTTTCTAGATCATGTAGGTTGAATTATTTCACAAATATAAATGTCTTGAAAGTGTTATTGATTTAGAATTGCATAACAAAACAAAGAATCCACATGATTGATTTTGCTTCGTGGCCATTCCACGATCCTGATCAATTTTGTCCGCATTTATTACAGTTGTGTGTCGCTACATAGAAACAGTAGATGCAACCCACACTCTTAGAAATACTGGTTCTTGAGGGTTTTATAGAAAAGAGGATGGTTCTATATGAAACCATTACGACAAAAACAGTTCTTTGATATAAGAAGAAAGGGAGAAATACCATAAAGTTTTCCACCAGAGCCATGGCTTAACGACCCAAAAGGGTTCCATTGGGGCCATAAGAGTGTACCCACGGTTATTTTTTTATGTTTGGGATCATACAATGCACTATTGTAGCGGCTAGAATTCGCACTAGGTTGCGCTAATAACATCAAAACACAGCCATTAACTCTCTCTTTTGTTCTATATCACCAAAATTGTGAGTGTTTTGTTATCCTGAACACAGAGAAAAAACATTCACATGTCAGACTCACAGCTGACCATCTTAAAAGAAGTATTGTTAAAATCTGAAAGCGACATTGAAAAAAGGATGTGAATTTACCAAGGTTAGTTTAAAATTTAGTGTTAATGGAATTCATTCCTGTCACTGCTTCTCATCTTTAATTTTGAAATATAGGAACAAACAAGATCAAGGGAGATAGGCGCGTAGGCATATCTAGCCTTGTATCTCTGACTTGATCAATTCTGCTTCCAGCGCCGAGGCAGGAAGTACAGGAAGACTCTAAGATAACCCGGGCCATCTTGTTTTGCACTTCTTGTATTTGTTGATCTGTGACAAACGTCGCCCCAAACATTGGCGGAAATTAATTCGCGATCGCCTAGCATAGCGCATGAGAGTTGTCTTAGTCTCGTCCACTCTCGCGCGAATACGATTGAATGCTGCTTAAATGTTTTATGTTTTAACTATACAAAACGTGTGCCAATAAAACCTTACTTCGTTACAGACTGCGACATTGCCAGTACTATATTGACACAGATAATAAACCTGCGAGTGAGGTTGTTTTTTCTTGTTCTCACCCTCTCCCTATGAGCAGTTTCTCTATGAGCAGTATTTTATTATAACATTGATGAAAACCAACAGCTTAAGAAAATGAGTCATACCGAATTACAGCAAGATATATTGGTGATTTATCTGCAATACGACGCGTGGTTTTATTGACCCCTTGTTGACTGTCTCGTGACTTCACATGCATTTAATACAATTAGTCTAATGCTTCTGTGGATATAAAACAGTTTAATTGTAAATGGACTCAAATTTATTCTTATCAGTAATTTACCTCCAAACTTGTCTCATAGAAAATTAAAAAATTGTTGAATGTACCAAATCAACTTTCATTATTATTAATACAGATATATGTGTCCTCTTGAAGTATTTGGAATGTGAAGTGTCGTATTGCATTACGCTTTTTATACCCCTGCAAAATATTTGCGTGGCGTGTCTTAAAATGAAGATAGGGCCCATCTGTCTGTTTGTCCGTCTCCACTCTACCTCCTGTCATATTCCGATCTCTATCTCCAAAAGTGCTCAATGTATCGAGCTATTTTTTTCTCATTCAACAGCTTGCATGTTTGGACTGTGCATTTCCATGGTGCTATTCATGTAACGTTCTTGCAAGTTTGTCTGTTCGTCCATCTGTCCGCCATTTGCCTTCACTCTACCTCCTGTCATTCCGAGCCCTATCTCCAAAACTACTCAATGTATCGAGCTGAAATTTATTTTATTTAACAGCTATTGCTCTCATTCTAAAAACAAAGAACCCATTGATAAACAAACTACTCTGGAAGCATGTCACATGTTTATCAAAATCACATTTTTTTGGTGTTCGTTTTACCCAGTTGTAATAAACACAATCATAGCAATGCCAAAAATCGTGACATACGACCATTGCTCCATATCGACAGTGACAAAACTTAATCTCTGGGCCCAAATCACCATACTTAAGGTATGGGTTACCTGTTTCATTAAGATTTAAAGTTATACATATAATTAGTGCTTGATAACATTATTATAATAATGACCAAATATTAAAAGTTTAAATTCAAACCGAACAATTGGAGAATCTTTGAATATTTTGATTAAAGTGTAAAACTGCTGTGTTGAATCGAGCCCAGTTCTATGTGAAAGACGTAAGATAATACAGTATACATAAACTGTTGATTATTATCGGTTGATCTCGATATATTGAAATTGATTTGATGTTCAATACCTCCGGTTTAACTTCACACACACCAAATCTATATTAACTCGACTTGGAATAGTTGACTCGATGTATTGAAATTAGTATGCCGTTCAATACTGCCGGTTCAACGTCAGCCACACCAAATTTATCGTAGCTCGACAAATAGATGGCGCAGGGTTGGGAGGGACTTTCCTGTTGCCCTGGTGCTCTTAGAGCTACGTGTCAAAATGAAGTCGACCTGTTTGTGATGTCTTTGAATTATACACTGTGATTATCCTGTATTCGTCCTGTCGTCGTTGTTTGTTGACAGCGGTGTCGAGGGTGGTTTCCTCCACCCATTGGACTGGCACGCCGTCACGTGAGTTAAATAACCTTCAGCACGGCGTTAACCCCTAATCAAACAAACAAAAACAAGACAAATAGATGACATTGGCTGACGGAATGTAAAAGCTGGATTGTTTGTTTAATTGATGTTAAACAGTTTACTTAACGATATTCCATGCATATGAAGGCATTGTCTGCTTGTAGACAACCGTTAACAATTTTGTAAAAAGACTCTCAACGATCGAAAACTTTCCTTTCATACTTAGGGTCGAAAAACGGGATTGAACCTATTAACGCCTAAAACGGTTTCGGTAATCTAATCCACAACATACGTCAAGGCCCCTTTACACACTGGACCCAAGGCTTTCCGGAGAACTCAGGATGTTGGTCGCCATACTGTCCCCAAGAAAACGGACTGAATGAGAGAACGACAAATTAGGTCCAAAACAAGTTAACAAATTTGGCACTTCTCCTTAAATCGCCTTACTCGAATAGAAAAATGCCCCTGTCGGAGATTGTCGTTCATCATTTCAGCTCCACATACACTTAATGTTAAACCAGGCGTTACAAGATCCCAAGGAAAATTAACTATTCTTTACAGATTAAACCATACATAGGTAACAGTGGTTGTAAAACTAAACGCTAACCTACCAGACCTTGGTGTTCATATTCTTTATTGTAGTTTCAAAACTAAAACCGGAGAGTCTCCAGATATTTCCAGAAGATTTTCTCTCAAAGACCATATAGCTAAGGATTCATGTCACTCAATCTTCATTAGTTGTGAACTGAACTTAAAAGTTGAAATCCTGTACGTGGGTCTACGTCGGAACAAAACTCAAACTTCTGATGTAGCAGTCATTTCAAGAAGCGGACCATCTATTGCGTTTAATGGTTATACAGACTTTGACGTTTGTATTTGAAATCTTGTACTGTGTTGTTGAAATAAAAATGTGAACTCGCTTGCTAATACACTTACCTTGTTACAGAGTGGATACTCAAATATGACAGTATTTTAGTTATTTTCGGGATTTCGGGATAACACTTTCTTAGTTTTGACTGTATACATTTGTTGAGTTGTATACATCCGGCCAGCACTGGAGTGGCCTTGACATTACTGATAAGTGTTCTCCCACCAAGGAAAGGAAAACGATGAGTGGTGATATGGGACGATATTTGTGGCCTAAAAATCCCAACAGGCTAATCTAGTTCGTCTCCCTAAATGTAAGCTTTTTTGCCCTCTTGATAAAACGGACATACATAGCATTGATGGGTTGTTACCAAGGGACACAATTATTTCGTCTAGTAACCAGATTCTCGCATCCCTGAAGGCCTACTTTAGTTAATTCAAAATTCCTTAGCTACTAATCAATTGAGCTTTTTAAAATTTTGATGGTTACGATGAACAGTTAGAGTTTTTCTAGAGTTATTTGAATTATATTAAAAAATAGAGAGAGATGCTATTGCATTGCACATCGTTTTAGGTGGTCTGGAATTGAATAAAACAAGTTTGCAGTAATAAAGACTCCGAAGAACACCATTGGTTAAATTTCAATTCGGAAGGTATGAAAGCTACGCCTTACAATGACTGGTATATAGACTTTGCGAGTTATATATTCCGAGATTAGGCAAACTGCAACGAGAAATAAACAGTATTCACATTAAGGCTGTACTTTATCGTGTGAACTATTTAACTGAGGTATTCTATGAATTTCTGGCGTTAGGGCAGAATTATTAAAATATTTACAACAGCACAGAGGCGTAGGTGAAATTCGTCAATGTTTATTAAGCTAGAGTAGATTTAAAATACTTACTTTTTAAACAGGTTAAATGACGCTATTCAAACATACACATGATATGTACTTCGGTGGTAAACTCGTCACTACATGTCAACTTACAGTCTGAACTGATGATGCCACCTTAATGGTTTGTTTGTTTGATAGGGATTTAACGTCGCACTCGAGGGCATTTCACTTGTATGACGATGAATTGTGACGAAATGTGTCCATTTTTATTTATTTATTTTTCATATTTAGCAAGTCGGACAATTTGTGATTAGTACAAATAATATACAAGGCAAATTATTTTCGCTCCGCACTTTTTAAATTCTCTTATCTTTATCCTAATATTTCACCAGCCTAATCGATACAAACAATGCCAGTGTAACAAAGCGATTTACCGTCTAATTCTCGCGCCATTTTGTAAGATGGTTGATTTTTACGCAAGAGCTTCTCTGTGAAGATCTGTAGGAGGAACAGAATTGTAAACAATAAAATATATAAAAGTAATAGAGACTCCTTCGTCATGAGATGGCTATAAGCAGTTGTTGACATCCGGTCAACACTGGAAAAGCCTTGGCATTAGTGATTACCGCCATATCACCAAGGAAAGGAAAAAGATGAGTGGTGATATGGAACCGTATGTTAGGTGAAACAATCTCAACAGAATAATCTAGTTCCTCTCCCTAAATCTAAGCTTTCTGTCATCTTGATAAAGCGAACATACATGTACATAGCATTGATGCGTTGTTACCAGGGGACAACATTATTTCGTCTAGTAACGAATCTCTGAATGCCTACTTTAGTGAATTCCAAATTCCTTAGTAACTACTCATTTGAGACTTTTTATTTTGATGGTTACCATGATCTGTTAGCATTTTATTGGCGTTATTTGAATTATATTGCAAATGTTTTTTTAGAGAAATTCCATAGCATTATAAATTGTTTTAGGTGGTCTGGAATTGAATAGAACAAGTCTACAGTATAGACGCCAATTAACACGACTGTTATTCATTATCGAGTTGCAAATTGCAAAAGAACATTACCCTGGGTCTTATATATAAAAATGAACCCTTTATTGTGTCCAAACGATCTTCAAATAAGAATGTACATTCACACCTAAGTGAAATAACATAATAATTTTGCTTGATTAAGGCTTTGGGGACGATTTTTTGTGACTTAAAAGTGTTATTTTTTGTCTCGCAATGCCATTACATGGAAAATATTACCAATACACACATACATGTAAGATGTGACAACTTAACCTAAATATATTGGTATAAACCCTTTGTTCTTCTGAAGGCATGGTTACCAGGTTAAGTAAATAATACATTTGAGCGAACTGAAGAACTATAGCATTGAGAACAACAACAACAAACTCATGTAGCATTACCAAAAGCTAATTTGTTTTGGTTACATTTCAAACGGTCAAAACGGCTTACATTTTACAAAGTCAATGAACTTCGAATGTATTGACATTTAAAATCATAAGCCTGTCGTGGAGGATCTGGATTAATATGCTCTACTACAATCTAGAAAAAACATGTGCGATAAAAATCATTCGTGCAAAGCTCAAAGGCGTGGGCAATAAATCTCCTTGTGAAGGGAGATATATAGAGGATCTCTAATGAGGGACCCGGGGGTATCAAATTTATGAAACGAGGGTAGTAATTAAAATAAATAAATAAAAGAACATTACAACCGGAGTTGAGGCTCGGAATATTGAAAATTACTACAAGGGTTTCATAATTTGATATCCGTGTCACGGATTTAATATTCTATTTTATTGCCTTTTTGTAGCAATTTATTATCACAAATTAATAAACATTTTCGCTTCGCTGTCGAGATAAAAACGAGAAGCGCGCATTGGTACATACACATCTGGGTCAGTGTACAGCGTCAATCAGTGATCACTGCCGCGTAACAAAAAACAGCGCCGGTTGAAAATTCAAATGTAATATTTATTTAACTGGAATATAATAGAAAATAACAAGAAATAGTTTAAATGCGAGTCAATGTCTAACAATTATTACGGAGACATTAACAAATCATTACAGAGACATTTGAACACTTCCAAACACATCGAATTGTGCCGTGACCACGGACCTATATTAAGTTAATTGCACTATATCACTCTTTAATGGTATAAAGTTTGATTGCATCGAAAATCTCCTGTTATAACTTCGATGGTGATTTTATTACAGGAACACGTCGGCGGACGTTCACAAGTGTTATTGATATGTGATGCAGTCGCCAAACTGTAGGTCAGCTATTGTCGTTTCAAGTTTTGCAACTCGTAAAATAAAGTAGTCTGTGTATGTTGTAGCATTTCATTGGTTGAATTGTATCAATGACAGAAAGTAACCAGTCAGAGCGCGGGAAAGCTGTATCACTCACGTGGAGATATGAAACAAATATCATATGGCTGTATTACACTTATTTATGGGATAAATATATATATATATATATCCAAGCAGTACCTTTTTATAGCGTGGGTAGATATATACGGTAGTATGTACCTATTGGGTGACACTGTCACATTTTGTTTATAACCAAACAAAATAATACAATTATTGAGAAAGTGCAATGGAAAGCTTTATCTCTCACATCACTACTGTGGGAAGAAAAAGTCCAGCAGGAAGAATAACCAAAATATGTAAGACGTTTAATAACAGAGAAAGCACGGCTTTGAGCGACACCGGGTCTGTGTGTCGATTTATACTCAGTATTAAGGAATCGAAGAGCTTTTTCCAAAATTTTCCCTATTCCAGACTATTAAAGGTTTGCTATTAGGTATGGTGCATACTTGGGACACGCATTGTGCATATTCATTATAAAATGTCTTAAACACTACTCGGATCGCTCTTTTGAACAAAATGATTCGTTCAGCAAGAGAAAGATAGTGAAAAATTATCCACTAGATATCATGAATAATAAAAATGAGCTAAGGATATTTCATTGCAAACTTAAAATTATTAAAAGCTATGTCAATTAAAATATTTTACATGGAAACGCTGAAAGTTAATATCTGCCAAACTACCACGTATTGGTTACTGCTCATACAAGCAATGTTGAAACACAATAATTAGGCGCATCTATTAAGAATATAGATACTAACACATACTTTATTGTTTCTCTGGGTTCCGTCATTTAAAATACCAATTTATTTGCCCATTATGTTGATTTCTTAAGAATAATATCATGCCCCGTACAATCAACTTCATTTGCTTGTTTCGTGTTTTTATATGTTTATGTGGTTAGCGATGTGTGTGGGCAATCGGCAGCTGTCGCTAGCAAACCTGTTCACTTCAGCAAACTGCTTCAACAAACACATTACCTTTCTGAATCTGGTCAACGATTTAAAGCTATTTTTGAAAAAAACAATTTAAATGCCTGCAATAACTGCATTCTAATTCAAATCCCTTTTATCTGATCTCTTTCGCATAATTATATTATTTATAGGGTGTTTTTCTTCTGCATACCCACTTTCCTTTCGCCAAATAATATCACAACTTTTCTTAAAGTCAATTTTTCCATTAACGACAATACCCAACATTAACAGGATTGAAATGTATACAGAGAAACGAAAAGAGCCAGAGACACTACCATGTGACAGTGTCTTGCCTCTTCTGCCAATTACCATTAGGTGGCATTGTGTCAGTCATCTTACAGTGCCTATTCACGCCTGTGACCTAAAAACTAGAGTGTTCCGCATCACATCGGTGCTGTTTAGTCTAACTGACAGCCTCGTATCAATAGGAATAAAAGACTGAATTATCGAGCTACGGATCACTCTTCTTGAAACCCACCCCAGATGTTCCTAAGTAGACGTAATAGACTGCAATAGGTTCTACCTGCCGTGAATAAGCAAACAGAATGCTTTTAGGGAGCCTAAATTACATTAGAGAAGCAGGGATAACAACGTAATAGAAGATTTTAAGTCCCTGTGAAAGCTCTTTCAACTTGGACGGACACCGTTAACAATAGACACTTGACCAGACGACCAAATGTAAATGGTGCTCGTGGACTGACTCTTATTATTCAATACAGTGTTATTCAGGTAATTCTAGGACGAATAACCGAACGATGCTGATGTAGCCTGACAACCAAAAGCTTCAAGTTGTTTGTAAAAAGGCAAGGATGTGCCATGATGTTAACCTCATTATGCGTTGAGCAAACGTTGAGTTGTATCATCGTTTCTTCTCAATGTATGCTTTTCTTTCAAAGCTTTGTACGGTTTGACTATCGACGACAAAGCTTAGAACATCTCACAATATGGTTGACAGACAACAACAATAATCTTGCTGGTATACTGGTTTGTCTCGGATAGGGATCCGGGATTTCAGGCTATAAGGTGTTAAGTAAACTCACAGGCGAAATTTACCAAATAGATTCCAGACAACGGCAAAAGTCAGCGAATATAACGGCTTTACATTACCAAGGTTTAAAGATTGATTCTAGAGTTAAACTGAACTTCAAACTGGTTTATTTGACTCTTTGAGAGCACGTAATACGAAACGACCCTTTATAGGACATGGGTGAAACAATTACAATTAAACATAGAACAAAAAGGGTTATATTCTGATGAACAATAAATGTAAACGTTGCAATTGAAAATCATTATGTTTGATTCTACTACTGGATGAGAGTCTTTCCTTTCAACAAACATATATGTGGTTTAAAACGTCAGTGTTTCACTTTTAAATGAACACAATAAACTTCTTTATACTGGCAAAATTGAGTTTTTATGGAGGCATGTAACATTTTAAATATCAAAACGCAAATCAAGTGCTACGGAAGTCAACTGTTATATGATTTCGATCAAAATGAACATTGCTGATTTCCGACAACTGTGATCACGTTAATCAAAACGCAGCATTGCGAATTATTTACTTAAAAGTCCTTTGGTGGAAAAAAGAAAATTTATGACAGCTTCGGCGCAGGTGTAATATGTTTCGTTTCCTAATATTTCGAGAAGACAGTTACCGACCCAACGGATTGGCTTCTGTTTGTAGACAAGCAGTAGTCCATGCGAATATGCCGGTTTTCTTAAACACGTATTAGCCCTGGTATTGGTGTAATGTCTTGCGCAGGAAATAGTATGCAGAAAGATGTCAACGACCTCGACAGAAAACGCACTCATTTTGTGCTAATGACAATATGAAACTACTTCACGAAGCGTTGTAAACTATTAATCATTATGAGGTTTGGATCCGTGAAAAGAAGACTGAAATTGAAACAGAAAATAATAGATTGGAAAAGAATGCGGCAAAATCGTTATTCAACTGAATTAACTCATATATCTTGATACTGATGTCCAGCTACTAAAGTTCAAAGAACAGCTCTGATTAAGTGATTAAAACTGTCAAACATGGCTACCGTAACTTAAATGCTTTAGACATTAATGTTGCAACAAGAATATTACCGGAAGCTGAGAATGTGCTTTAAAACGAGATG
Source organism: Mopalia vespertina (assembly GCA_030265115.1). NCBI lineage: Eukaryota > Metazoa > Mollusca > Polyplacophora > Chitonida > Mopaliidae > Mopalia > Mopalia vespertina. The sequence goes on along the minus strand of JAQQZZ010021971.1, from coordinate 12,455 downwards.
TCATCCGCTTAACTATAAGTTTCTTCACAACACAAGTAAATCTATATTTGGGTGAGCTTTATTTTCCTTCTGTTATGAACCAACAGGAAACCAGAGATGTTAATTTAACACAATACAAAACGTTTTCCTTGAAGTTTTTTCAATTAAAGCTTTTCCATGTTTCGATGATCAACGGAACAGTTTCCACTTAAACATGCTTGTCTGTCTGGGACAGGACTGGTTCAAAAACCATTTTGTGAAAAGTTACATGTATTCAGTCTCTCATTCTAATGCGTAAAACTGGGGGAAAGAAACTGAAAAAGAAAATCAGTTTTCATAATTTATGACAATAATTCACACCTTCAGCCTTGCCATACATTTGTGCGAAAATAATATGTGAAAAATAATCAATTTAAATAATTAACAGCTTACACTTGCTTTTCTGCAAACACAAATCCGCATTTTCATTTCCCCGCAAGCAATGGATGGATCAATAACATTACGCAAGGGTTAAAAAGCTGTAGTAACTAGCACAAAGAGCGATAGACATTAATAAACGACAGACACTCGGCTCTTCTGACTGCTCAGAAACCATAGCATTATCACCGCCAACATTACACCCATTCATTCCGGTGAGCTGGCGATTAGGGCAGTCCGTATCACACAGTCCTTCAGTTGACAGCAGTGAATAAATAAAAAGAAAAACTCAATTGCGGGGATTTGGATCTCTCGCCTTAGAAAACGCGTTTCTAAGATGAGATGCAGTATAGACTGTAATAGATTCTACCTACAATGAATGATTAAACGGAATGCTTTCTATGGGATGAAATAGAACACGGAAGCGTGTTGAGTGGTTTCAGTCAAAGAGAAAGGGATAGAGACAACGACCAATGTCTACTTCTAGCCAACACCACTTTAGCTTTATAACCACTCAAACTGACGTCTACGGTAGATACAAGTCTAGCCGTGTGCAATCCTGGACAAAGCTCGCGTTAACTAACTCTTGTCAAGAATGTCTGGCAACAAGGGAGCAGAAATAATAAAATAGACGACCACTGGGCCAGGCTATCGTTAAGCAACAACATTGAAGATGCAAAATTTGTCTAAACCTAAATATATAGCATCGAATTGTATTCGTATTACGTGAAATGTTTAATGAAAATAATCAATCATTAAAAACTTCAAGCTGGAATAAGTGTTTAGAAATTACCATTGTAAGGTACTGTACCAAAATGGTTCCTTATGGAGAATGCATAATTTAGGCCCATGCATGTCACATCTTGTTGGGATTTTTGTCTGTTCCTGCTTTTCTGTTTTTCGCCGACCACTATTTCATAACATTTACATATGAATGTAAGAACCTTGCATGGGAGTCCTCCGTAGTTCCCCCCTTTTTCTCATCTGATGCTGTAAATGTTATGTTTTTAAAACGTGTAATGTTGTCAAACCCAATGTTTTACTCCACCCAAACATATTTTGAAACTTTTTCTGAGAGCGTAATTGGTAAAATGTACAAGTTCTTTTTGGTCATTTATTTTCGCAATACTTTGTCATATTACTTTTATACAGTGTTTGCACAAAAACATTACCCAGTTGAGCTCGTTTGTTTGTTTGATTATGGTTTAACGCCGCACATAAGGTTATTTTGCTTACACGAGTGTGCTAGCCCAATGGATGAAGGGATCACCACTGGCAACAAACAAAGACGACACAGGACAATCGAATGGAGACATGACACACACATCGGCTTCATGTTGTCCTTTAGCCCTGATAGCACTTGGGTAACAGGAAGCTCCCTCCCTACGCTCCGTAAATCAGTTGAGCACCGGATGTCCTACAGTTATTACATGCCGACCTGTTCGTTACGGAAAATCATCCAACGAGCATATCTTTACTGAAATGCTGTTGCGACGTCTGCGAATCGAATCACCCGAAAGCTCTTAGCTGGATCGATGACAACCGACACGTATTGACTCAAAAACCATTTATGTCAGACTATATTTCAGACCTAGTCGACAATAGTCACGTAAGCGAGCGAGCGGTACATTAATATAGACGACAATCGCAATTATATTTTGTGAGCTGCTATTAATAGTGATGTGGTTAGGAAAATTTAACCGCTTTCATATTTACGTGTTTTGGTTTGTTGTGGAAGAGCATCAAGTGGAAATGTGTGGGCGTAGACAAATTTCTCGCTATTTGTTTTAGGACTTGCGAAGCGTACTTCAAACAACAATTGATTAACTGACTAGTGTGGACTTAACACCACCGTTAGTTGAAATTGTTGTTGTGAAAAGATTCATTTCTTGTAGTATACTTCAAGCGGCCTGGGGAGTTGCTTTTGTGCAATTTAACGGACTAAATAACTTGTCGTCAATACCACTTTTATTAACAACCCATTCTATTGCTGTTGATATGCCGTTCAGATTGAATTGGTGTGTGGGTGGAGGTATTACAAAATTGTCTATCTAGCGTCCAGCAGTTCAATAGAAGAAAACACAGCATAAATTTGTCTGAAACCTAAACTACTGACATAACTGCAAATAAAATGTGATTGTACATTGTTTTGGTTATTCAGCGAACGGTTGTCAATTTTTTTATTTGTTTGTTTGATTGGGGTTTAACGTCGTACTCAAGGGTATTTCACTTATATGACGACGGATGAAAACCGAGAGGAAACCTCGTAAAACCCACCCCGCGATTGCCGGAGCCACATTGTGTGACTCACTCATATACCGACAGACTGACTGGATCCCGTGAACGGTAAATTGGAGTAGGATTAGTAAGCCCACACGCTTCCAGTAAGCCACGGCAGCGGGCATTTCACAAAGTAGAGTATTAACTACAATTGCAATAAAAGAAACACATGGATACATCATGATTAAATATTTCGGCTTATTTTAAAAACCATTGTGAAGAATTAATGTGTATCTTTTGTTGGAGTTGTTAGTTTACTTCATTTTATGCTTAATAAATGCACCAATAGGTTGTCAAGGCGGCACTCGATTCGCATACCATTACTGTTTTCTTCAATATTGGGACCCTCGACAGTGATTAGCGTGCCGGTTTACTGACTGTCGTCCGATGTACCGCTTACGGGTTCCAGTCCCTCTGTCGACCAATTCTGATGCACAGCGGTTAATCATTGAAAGTGTTGTTTATCTGAAAACATGAATGGTATTAATTAAAATGAACGAAGCAGGATGTGACTTGTTGTGTTTTGTCTTTGAGCTAATGGAGATTGATCGCCTCTATGTTTTCAAAGAATAACAGCCTGGTATGCTTAATAAGTCCACTAATCCGTTGCCACTACGGACATCGAACCACCAACCTTAATTGTTATCTTCAGTATCGGCACCCACGGCCGTGATTTAGTGTTTAGGTGGTCGGTCTACTGAACCTCGTTTAGTGTACCGCTTAAGGCTTCGATTCTGTCGGTCGACCTTTGGTATATGAGTGTGTGACACAATCGCGGCCGTGGGCTTTGACGAGATTACCTCCCGGTTTTCCACAATATTCCGTTGCCATATAATTGAAATACCATTAAGTACGTATGTTAAAACCCAAACTTTCCAAACTATCATAATTGAGTCTGCACGTTGTCACCAGTAGGTAGACTCCTGATATGCTGCTTTTTTTTTAGTAGAATGCATCCTCACCCATTAGACTCCTAAACTTTCAAAAGTCTCATTTCGTAGAGTAGATTGCTATTATATTCGTGGTGAGATCAGGTTTGGCATCTGTACGTTAGACTATATTAAAATAACAATAAAAATCCATTCACTTGTTTTAAACGAGTTCCGTCATAATTGTACAATACCAATTAACAGGCTTCATATGAATTATGACGCCACGTTATTTCAACCGCATCTGCTTTTGTCGTGTTTTTACATGTTTACGTGGTAAGCAATGTGTGTGAGCAATCTGCAGCTGTCGATAGCAAACGTTTCCACTTCAGCAAACTGCTCCAACAAACAAATTACCTTTCGGAATCTGGTCAACAATGTAAAGCTATTTTTGAAAGTCCATTTTGAGTAACTGCAATAACTGCATTCTAATTCAAATCCCTTTTATCTGATCTCTTTCGCATACTTATAATAATTATAGGGTCTTTTTCTTCTGCATATCCGTCTTCCTTTCGCCACATAATATCACAGCTTTTCTCAAAGCCAATTTATCCATTAACGACAATACCCAACATTAACAGGATTGGAATGTATACAGCCAAACCAAAATAGCAAGAGCCAGTACAATGTGACCATTTCTTGCCTCTTCTGGCAATTACCATTAGATGGCATTCCGTCAGTCAGATGATCTTACCTCGCCTATTCACGCCTGTGACCTAAAAACTGGAGGGTTCCGCATCACCTCGGTGCTGTGTAGTCTAATTGATAGCCTCGTATCAATAGGAATAAAAGACTGAATTGTCGAAGTATGGATCACTCCTCTTGAAACCCACCCTTGATGCTTCAAAGCAGACGTAAGACACTGCAACAGTTTCTACCTGCCGTGAATAAGCAAACAGAATGCTTTTAGGGAGCCTAAATTACATTAGAGAAGTAGGGATAACAACGTAATAGAGGATTTTAAGTCCCTGTCAAATACCTTTCAACTTAGGCGGACACCGTTAACGATAGACACTTGACCAGACGACCCGATATAAAAGATCCTCTTGGACTCACTCTTCTTATTCAATACGTTATTCAGGTAATTCTAAGACGAGTTACCGAACGTTACTGATGTAGTCTGAAAACCAAACCAAAAGCTTTAAATTATTTAAAGAAAGGCAAGGATGAGGAATGATGTCAACCGCAGTATATTGTGAGCAACTCTGTACCATTTGTTTTCTTAATATATACTTTACATTGAACGCTTTCCACGGCTTGACTATCGTTAACAAAGCTTAGAACATAACACTCTGATTTGAAGACAACCAAAGACATTTCTCTGGTTCTGCTTTGTACTGTGTTGATTTAATTCACTTGCGGAATTAAACAAAGAAATTTTAGACAACAGCAAAAGACAACTAAAAGCCTTACTTTTAATAACAAAGATTTTTAAGAGTGAGTTTGTGATTGGTCGTTCTAACCCAATCTGTTGGTTCTGGTTTTGAGAGGATTCTGTCATATCTGAAGAAAGACAATTTTCCAAACATTTAAACTGAACGTCAAACTCAGATTGGTAAATTGTTTGTTGAAGTATTATTATCAGCACACACAATAAAATGCTCGTTGACATGGGATGATAGGGATAATTACAATTGAACACAGACAGAAGAGGATTATAGTCCGATGAACAATAAATCTAAACGTGGAAATTGAAAACCACTGTGTTAGCAGTCACAAAGGAGTACACAACTCTGGTGTTAACAAATATTTCCAGAGATTCATTTCTTGTTTGATTCAACAATTAGATGAGAGCCTTTCCCTTCAACACACGTATATGCGGATTAAAGAGCCAGCGTTTCAGGTCTAAGTATACAAAATATTTACACTAGCAAAAATGAGCTTTTATGTAGGCATTAAGAAGTTGGCATGGCAAACTTTATATATCAAAACGCTGATCTAGTGCAACGGTAGTAAACTGTTTAATGATTCTGACCAAAACCCGCATGGCTATATTCCTACAAGCCTGTAGTTCCACTTAAGAGTTACAAGTAGTGTAATTCCGAAAAAAACGATAACTTCATTTTAACTCAATATTTCAGCATTTATCATGCCATCATAAGGAAAACATGAATGATAATGATGGCATAGTAAATGCTGAAATATTGAGTCAACACGAAGTTATCGTTTTTGGAATTACACTACTTGTGTATTATATTCCTACAATTGGGATATTTAAATCAAAGCACAAAGTTGAGAAATCTTCACGAAAAAGTCCTTTGCCGGAAAAGGAAATAAAAAGCAGTGTTGGCCACGTGTTTTTTTATTTTGTTCCCTAATATTCTGATGAGAGATTTAGTGATTCAGCGGCTTGGTTTATGTTTGTTGGCAAACAGGTGGCTATGCTAATTTGCCTGTTTCTTTAAAGACGTATTATACCTAAGACGTTACATAAAATAGACACGCTCTCTGTGTCGTTTATGCAATACGTCTGAGTATTTTCTCTAGTATAGTTGTAATATCTTGCACAGGAAATATTCTACAGAATGACGACAAACGACCTTGACCGAAACGCAGCCATTTGTTAATGCCAGTATGAAACTACTTGAAACAGAAGCGTGATGAGGGGCTTAGTACGGGAGTCATTAAGAAATTATTTTTCCTTTAGAGAAACATGTAATATCTTATTGTCGTGATTGTGTATTTTGTCTTAGCGTGTGTTCTCATCTCTTTCTTGGTAAGAAAAAAAGAGCAGAACAGCTTTATATAAGAGCGGGCAAAACGAACTCGATCTCTTTGTTATGTATTGTTGTCCTCTGGCTAAGGACAGTATAGGATTAAAGTAAAGTTATGAATTCAGCTATGGACGAACATTAAGTTTGCAACAGGACGGTTGTAAATAACACTTCACGTTAAAGTTGTGTTTGGAAGAAAACCGTCGTTATATATTCAAATATATTTATATTTTGTTTTGCAATTGTTTTAACACAATATCTACATTCCACCAACAAGAGCATAAACCCAGTTAATCAATGTAAACTAAAACAATATTGAGTCTTTATACAAGCTACATGCGAATGAGCTCTCTTTCCCTCAATAAGCGTTGTAAACCATTAATCATTACCAGGTTTGGATCCGTGAAAAGAAGACTGAAATTGAAACAGAAAATACTAGAAAAAGAATGCGGTAAAATCGTTATGCAATTGAATTAACTCAAATGTCTTGATACGGATGTCCAGCTACTAAAGTTCAAAGAACAGCTCTGATCTAGTGATTAAAACTGTCAAACATAACTATCGTAACATTTGACCTCAAACATAAATGTTGCAACAAGAATATTACCGGAAGCGGAGAGTGTTCTTTAAAAACGAGATGTCATCTGGCTAACTATATGTTTCTTCACAACACAAGTATACCTGTATTTGGGTGAGCTTTATTTTCCTGCTGTTATGAACCAGAAAAAACCAGAGATGTTAATTTAACAACACAATACACTGTACAGAGACAGTGCTATCTTTGTAATTACTATCAAAGATACGTTGATACTCACACAGGTACGTAACCGTAACACTTACTACATCAAACGGTTTAGACAACGCTACGAATTAACAAGGTGAAGCTAATTAGTATCAGAGACGATTTTCCCAAACCAAGCCAAGTGTCCGATACCTGTTAGACGAAAGCTAAGATTCTATCAGCACATTAAGAAAGTGAACCGACTGTTCGTAAACTGTAGCATACAAGCTCAATGGATGAGAATGTTTCGTACAACTGTGTCTCGTTTTTAACGTTTTTGTTGAAGTTTTTTCGGTTAAAGCTTTTCCATGTTTCGATGATGAACAGAACAGCTTCCACTTAAACATGGTCGTCTGTCCGGGACAGGTTCATCATTTTGTGAAAAGTTACAGTATTCAGTGTCTCATTCTAATGCGTTAAACTGGGGAAAATAAACTGAAAAAGAAAATCAGTCTTCATATTTTAAGACAATAATTCACACCTTCAGCCTTGCCATACATTTGTGCGAAAATAATATGTGAAAAATAATAAATTTTAATAATTAACAGCTTATTTTGCTTTTCTGCAAACACAACTCCGATATTTCAGTCGGTAAAAACCCACATTGATTTTCATGCCAGCAGTGTAGGGATCAATAACATTACGAAAGACTGACAGGGTTAAAATCTGTAGTAACTAGCACAAAGAGCGAGCGACATTAATAAATGACAGGCAATCGGCTCTTCTGACTGCTCAGAAACCATGGCATTATCACCGTCAACATAACACCCATTCATTCCGGTGAGCTGGCGATTAGGGCAATCCGTATCACACAGCCCTTCAGTTGACAGCATTGAATAAATAAGAAGAAAAACTCAATTGCGGGGATTTGGATCTCTCGCCTAAGAAAACGCGTTTCTAAGACGAGATGCAATATAGACTGTAATAGATTCTACCTGCAATGAATGATTAAACGGAATGCTTTCTATGGGAAGAAATAGAACACGGAAGCGTTTTGAGTGGTTTCAGTCAAAGAGATAGAGAGAGCGATCAATGTCTACTCATAGCCCACACCACTTCAGTTTTATAACCACTCAAACTGACGTCTACGGTAGTCTATAGCCGTGTGCAATCCTGCACAAAGCTTGTGTTAACCAACTCTTCTCAAGAATGTCTGGCAACAAAGGAGCAGAAATAATAAAATAGACGACTACTGGGCCAGGCTATCGTTAAGCAGCAACATTGAATTTTTGGTAAGGTGCAAACTACGGCTAAACCAAAATATCTAGCATCGAATTGTATTTGTATTACGTGAAATGTTATCGGTCTATCCGCCTATCGGTCATCGGGTATATGAGTGAGCCACAGTTTGTGGTTACGGCAATCGTTAGGGGGGATTTTACGAGGTTCCCTCCCAGTTTGTTTACCGCATTTAAACGTAGAACAGTGTGAAGTGGAGAATCCATCGTCATATAACTGAATTACCCTTGAGTACGATGTTAAACCCCCATCAAACGAACAACCCTTGCATGGGTAACTTTTGTACATAGTTTCATTTTACACGCCATCGTGCCGTTGTTCTTTGTTCCCCCCTGTTTCACATCTGATGCTGTAAATGTTATGTTTTTAAAACGTGTAATGTTGTCAAACCGTATGTTTTACTCCACCCAAACATATTTTGAAACTTTTTCTGAGAGCTTTATTGGTAAAATGTAGAAGTTCTTTTTCGTCATTTATTTTCACAATATTCACATATTACTTTTATGCAGTGTTTGCACAAAAACATTACTCAGTTGAGCTCGTTTGTTTGTTTGATTATGGTTTAACGCCGCACTTAAGGTTATTTTGCTCACATCAGGGTGTGCTAGCTCAATGGGTGAAAGGAAAACCACTGGTAACAAACAATCCAATGGAGACATGACAAATACATCGGCTTCATGTTGCCCTTTAGCTCTGATAGTACTAGGGCAACAGGAAGCTGACTCCCTACCCTCTGCAAATCAATTGAGCACCGGATGTCCTTCAGTTATTACATGCCGACTTGTTTGTTACGGAAAATCATCCAACGAGCATGTCTTTGCTGAAATGATGTTGTGACGTCTGCGAATCGAATCATCCGAAAGCACTTAACTGGATCGACGACAACCGTCACGTATTGACTTAAAAACCATTTATGTCAGACTACATTTCAGAACTAGTCGACAATAGTCACGTAAGCGAGCGAACGGTACATTAATATAGACGACAATCGCAATTATATGATATTTAACCCCAAACAGGTGTTTCTTCCATTTGTAATTACCATACCATGATTCCACTGAGAAGAAGGATTGACTTTAATTATATTTTGTGAGCTGCTATTAAATCAATAGTGATGTGGTTAGGAAAATTTAACCGCTTTCATATTTACGTGTGTGTGGGTTTGTTGTGGAAATGTGTGGGCGTAGACACCTTTCTTGCTATTTGTTTTAGGATTTGCGAACCGTACTCCAAACAACAATTTATTAACTGACTACTGTAGAGTTGACACCACCATTAATTTAAATTGTTGAAACGATTCCTTTCTTGAAGACTACTTCATGCGGCCTTGGGAATGGCTTATTTGCATTTTAAACGACTAAAATTGATTGTCGTCAATAGCACTTTTCCGAAAGACCATTCGTATTGCTGTTGATAAGCCATTCAGATATACTTGACGTTGTAGTGGAGGTATTATGAAATTGTCTATCTAGTGTCCAGCTGTTCAAAAGAAGAAACAACAACATAAATTTGGCTGAAACCGAAATTACTGACATAACTGCAAATAAAAAGCGATTGTACATTATTTTGGTTATTCGGCGAACGGTTGTCAATTGTGTGGAGTCTGCAATCACACTCCCGAAACAATGGACATTTGCTGTTTGTAAATGTCTAAGTAATTTCCATTACAAAAAGATACTATAGGATATTTATAAAATCCTACAGGATTTCAAAATCCTATCAAGAATAACCAATATAAATACAATGCCGCAGCGTTAGCATGGACCATTGTTCTATATAAATCATGCAAGGTAATATTTTGTTGCATACCACGTCACATATGTTTAGCAATCTAAACATGACAATCTGACAGGCGGGATAACACATTTATTTCTTGAAGGGAAATGTCTCTCTGTTTACCAGATACAAAATGACAGCTGTTGTAAATCTTATTTATTATTGTACAGAATTGCCAACAATCATTGGAAGGGGTGGACATGAAATGCTATTTTTAACTAAAAGAGATTGAGCGGCTGTATATATTCGAGGAATAACTGCTAGTTATGCTTAATAGCATTATTCCCACTGATGAGTTTCACATAGTAGAGTAAACTTACAACTCCAATCAAAGATTCACATGGATACATGGTGATTCAATATTTTGGTTTATGTTAAAAACCATTGTGAAGAATGAATGTGTATCTTTTGTTGGAGTTGTTACTTTACTTTATTTTATGCTTAATAAGTGCACCAATACTTTATGAAGGCGGCCATCGATTCGCATACCTTTGCTGTTTTCTTTATTATTGGCACCTTCAACAGTGATAAGCATGTCGTCCTACTAACCCTCGTCCGATGTACCGCTTATAGATTCGAGTCCCTCTGTCGACCCATTCTGATGTTTTATTGCACGGAATTGCGATTATTCATTGGAAGTGTTGTTTACCAGAAAACATGAATGGTATTAAAAAAGCTGAACGAAGCAGGATGTGTCTTGTTTGGTTGTCTTTGAGCTAATAGAGATTGATGGCCTGTATGTATTAAATGATGAACAACCTGGTATGCTTAATAAATCCAATAAAACGTTGTCGCGGCTGTCATCGAACCACATACCTTAATTGTTATTTTCATTATTGGCACCAGCTGACGTGATTCAGTGGCTAGGGGGTCGGTCTACTGATCCTTGTTCGGTGTACCGCTTGGGGGTTCGCTTCCATCTGTTGACCTCATGTATATGAGTGTGTGACACAGACTGGCTCAAACAATCGGGGCGGTGGTTTGTGATGAGATTACCTCTCGGTTTTCCACAATATTGACATGGACATTACGTCGGCATATAACCGAATTACCATTCAGTGCGATTTTAAAACCCAAACAAACAAAAATATCATCATTGAGTGCACGTTGTCATCAGTAGGCCGACTCCTTATATGCTGCTTTTTTTAAGTAGAATACATCCTCACCCATTCGTAGAGTAGATTTATATTATAGACGTGTTGGGATCAGGCCTGGCATGTACGTCAGATTATATTAATGCAACAATAAAAAAAAACATTGACTTTATCCTACATTGACCGCAAGTTATTATGCCTTGATGTGCAAGGTATCAAAGTCAAACACCAATCGATCAACAGTCATTTAGAATATTGTTTGTATCATTCTCCTAATCTGATTGTCCCCATAATAATGATGGAGAACAAGTGTTTTAGTATACAATAATTAGCTACTAATTTTATTAACCTATTTGACCGTTGTGGCCAACATATAATGTTAAACTTTCGTTGGAACTTAAGCATTGGACAGATAACCTTATAGTGTGCATTATTTGCATGTATTGAACAATGTCGTTTGAAATATTCCAAGTTTAATTTTTAATTACAAGGAATAAATTATTTGAGTGAAAAGTTCAACGGTCAGAGTTTGCTGCTTTTTTTTTAATTTGAGTTTTTTCGTATTCAAAAAAGGGACGGAGAAAACGTTAAAAATTTCAATTTCATATCAGTGCATTTTAAACATTTAAAAAAATAATAGAAATTTTGAAGGATTATATTTTATAAAAAAAAAAATTAAAAAAAAAAAGGCAATTTGTAAAACAAGAATTCAAGGAATGTCCTAGATCAAACAATCATCAGGCCTACATGTTCCATTGAGACTTGTCTTTCCTATATTTTTTTATTAAATCTATCTGGACTTTAATACCAGTTAATGAAATTCGTCCGGCATATAAACAGAACTATTCACAGGGTACTAATTCCGGCCTAAGAAACTGATGGGAAAAGAATGGTTATTGTGGAAATATTTACACATACTTTGAAACTCTCGTGGATTTAAATACTTATATACTACATAACAAACATGCCATTAGCGGAATAAGAATTATGTTGGAACAAGGTCGATAATATGGTCAAACGAATAAATGATTTGCTTCCTTATAGATTTTTGAAATACGAGTGTATGGCGTTTGATTTATTGATTTGTTATTCACCACAAACAACATAAAGAAGCAAATTAATAAATAGTTCAGCATTGGCGGGAATAAAGCTCGGCGAAGAGCTTGTTTTATCCCTGAAGAATATATATTAAGAGAGCATACAGCTAATTCATGCAGTTTTATAAATAGGGACTTGATAACAACCA
>JAQQZZ010021960.1:0-11110 GCA_030265115.1 Mopalia vespertina | reverse complement strand
AGAACGCTTCCACGTGACGGGTAAACGTCTGCTTATTGGAGAAAGCTTCCACGTGACGGGTACACGTCTGCTTATTGGAGAAAGCTTCCACGTAACGGGGTACACGTCTGCTTATTGGAGAAAGCTTCCACGTGACAGGGTACACGTCTGCCTATTGGAGAAAGCTTTCACTTGACGGGGTACACGGCTGCTTATTGGAGAAAGCTTTCACGTGACGGGAACACGTCTGCTTATTTGAGAAAGCTTCCACGTGACGGGGTACACGTCTGCTTATTGGAGAAAGCTTTCACGTGACGGATACACGTCTGCTTATTGCAGAAAGTTTTCATGTGACGGGTGCACGTCTGCTTATTGGAGAAAGCTTCCACGTGACGGGTACACGTCTGCTTATTGGAGAAAGCTTCCACGTGACGGGTACATGTCTGCTTATTGGAGAAAGCTTTCACGTGAGCGAAGAGGAGATAACTTTGACCCGCAGAAAAATGTCTTAACCTGCCACGCCCCACCGTGCAACATCACAAATATTGTACGGTATCGACAGAAATCATGCAACTTCATGTTTTATTAAATGCCGCGTGATGTGTTTTCGACCAATCAGAACGACACAATCTGACATTAGGCATAACAAGCTCTTAAAATATTAAATATGCGCATGTTACACTTGACAATGAAACTTGTGTTTTTCAGTAGTCCATCTAACAACAGCTTGGTAACACATTAATTGAGGTTGGCTATTAAACACGTTTTCAGTGTTATGAAGGACATTGTTGTCTCCCATTCATCGCAGTATTTGCATTGGCTTGGCAGGTTTTCGTCTGAATGTTTTGAAAATTATTCTTAAAAAAAAAAAAAAAAAAAGATTTTCGTATTTGAATAATTCGATTTTTATAAAATATATATTTTCATGGGTTTAATCGCGCGATATATTGTGAGAATTCACGTTAAATGCTACCATATGCTGGCCTGTATATTAGGTACATTGAAGTTACAGTTATTGACTATCTGTTTTGCAATTCAGACTGTGAGTTACTAATTCAGACATTCTACTAATGAGGTAGAAATCAATTATTTATTAACATGTTTCACGTTTCTTATCAAATAGCACAATTCTACCTTTAAGGCTTAGACAGAATAAAATAAGTTATATGTGTGACTTGTTTCGCGTTAAATATACCCCCCCCCTCCCCCCCCCTTCCCGCTACACACAAACAAAACTTTCGTCAGACACGTACATTCTTACTGGTGGGTTTGGGTGCATTTAAGTTCAGCAGCTAGTCGATGTTTTTGTTAGTGTGCTATTTTGAAATGAGTTTATCACAAGATATAGGCGTACGTTGGTTATCTGATCTGATTGTCGGCGATGTGTGCGATTACACACCCACAAATCTTGTGCTTATGTATTGACAAGGAATGAAAGAGAGTCTGCTAAAGAGCTAACGAAAACGAAGATATGTACTCACTCTGAGCATGATTAAAAATCCCATTCTTAAATAACTTGACAGAAACCGCCTTGTGGGAACTGTTGTCTACTTGACCCTGTTGACCTCAGAGAACACTCTCGAGTAGAAAAGTCTTCCGATCAACGATAAAACAGACAGCAAAGATTAGGAATGACAGGTTAAGGATCCAGAGTTGTATCATTAAGGTTTTCTGCCGTCTACTTCTTCGTGACATATCTGTTGTCGGTTTTCACACCTGATGTTATACTTAGAAATTGTTATGTAATTAAAACGTTGTTGGTGTTGTTAAATAGAAATCAAAACGTGTACAATTCTATTTCCTTCAAGACATCATAAGTACGTTCTGCAGTGCTCAGTGCTCATGTCTGAATGGTATTTCTTTTGTAACTCTGCACCTGTATTGAGGCTGATTAGTCAGTGGCTTTTAGTAAACACATACAACTAGACGATACAGGGAGATAGGAACTGGCGTTTGTCTGATCCAATTTCTACCATTGGCCAGGATGTGAGCAAAAGGTTCTTCGATAGATAGCCTGGTAATTTTTATAACACTTAATATCTTGCAGAACTTTTGCTCTATGGAAAACAAATAACATCCTGTAATGAGATCTAGCTAGATAGCATTTTGCGATGTGAATGGATCAGTAAAATCGGTTTGGGAAATCTCAATGGGTTAGTCAAATCGACTTGAGAAATCTTAAGCCACCAAATTCTTCCTCAAGTCGAGCGTTCATGACAGATAACTTGATCTGAATTTGGTAAAAACACATGAAATATCGTCCCGTAGTATGTTATTAACACTTGATAATCCCTGCACATGACTTAATACATGTGAAAAAATCGTACTTGTTGGAGCTTATACTTTTTTCACAACCGTGTGTAAATCTTATGTACAATTGTTTAACAAGTACAAAATTTCGAGCAAGATGAACAAATGATTAACCTTCCAAATCGCATCAAGTACCTAGTGGCCTGTACGTTGTATTAAAGTTTTGCTATGTCGTTAAAGAGTTCTGTTACCGTGTTAAGGTACAGATTTTAACCGAAGACCCGCTGTCTCTTAATCTAATTTTTAACATTCTAGGTTGACAAAATCTAGTATTATACTCTTTCTGAGCTCGAGATTGACTATGTGTCCTTAATCAATACCTATTAAATGTATTGAATAGTTTTCATGATTTTGATCGGTTACCTGCAAGTCCTATATCGTGGCGATT
The DNA here is from genome assembly GCA_030265115.1 of Mopalia vespertina. Classification (NCBI taxonomy): domain Eukaryota; kingdom Metazoa; phylum Mollusca; class Polyplacophora; order Chitonida; family Mopaliidae; genus Mopalia; species Mopalia vespertina. The sequence goes on along the minus strand of JAQQZZ010021960.1, from coordinate 8,433 downwards.
TGGCGTACGCTTGTTACCAAGTACTTAGGCCGCTTAAGTTAGTGGAAATTTTGAATTCACACAGAGCAAGTGACAACAGCCATATTGTAATTAAGAATTCTAGTTTGCCTTGGGACGTTTCATATCATCTTTTGACGAGTACAGATATGAGTTCTTTATCTTAGTGCAAGGCTTAAGTAAGAAGTAAGGCTCGTTCGATACAGAACAACACTTTGGTGCGCAACGTATAGTCCTTTCTGTTTGATTGACAAAACAAGAATTCGAGAGCCACCCGCGTGAATTCGCTTGTCCGGTGGCTCTTAACGATGTGACGTGATCACGAATGTATCGGTATATCTGCGAACTGAATTCCAATACTTTCTCATGCCACGTTGTATGTCATCACGGAGTAGCACAATTAGTGTATAAAGAAGCCATTTTGCTTGCCGGACTCTAGTTTGTACTTGAATTGCTCACAGTACCCTTGTAAAAATGTCTTCCCTAAGGGAATGGGGTTGCCTTGATGGTCTGAAAAATCGCAATAAATAATGAAAGGTTCAGTTATGGTAATAACTCTTTCTCATGCATATTAGTCTGAGGAACTTGAACACTAGTTTTCTGTGTCAAGCCCTCAAGTCACCGTTTTTCCTGGATCATTTTTCTTCAGCCACCAAAAACCCTTGCTTGGAAGTCATGCTATGCCCAACATTAATCCTGCGAGCTGTGCAATCTCACTGACTGTAACGGGTTACACGAGGAAAAGAATCTCGGAAGGATAAGTTGTTATCTGTGAAAACAGTTATCTCGAGGTCAATCGGGAAATAGAATTTGCTTTATCAGATTATTCTTTGGTATTATTTATATCAAACAATACATTTTCTGTCCAACAAAAGAAAAAAGTTTGTTACTTGTAATTTCAACAGCTGTACATTGAACCCCTTCTCAGATAAAGACAATTTAGAAAGCGCCGCTGACGTCGATTGCCCCCTTTCTGGAACAATTAGTTTCGTTTTCGTGGCACCACTTTTGTAACGGATAATAAGATGTTATCTCAAAGATCCACATTAACCAATCCATTTGTTGTTACAATGCTCCCTTTTAAATGTTCGCGAGGTCGTTAAAATGGATTTGATTGCCTATACTCAATCAGTACAGGATAGTTTTACAGGTTCGTGTATCGTCTCATTGTTTATTTATTGCAGTTTATATCTGTCTGGTAGTTATGTTACGTTCATCAACACCACTGTAAGTGGGGTACAACCGTAGCCTAATCAGCAAGTACATATATTATAGCATACTGTCCAAATCTCAAATTGAAATACTTAAGATTTGAATCTGTATTATTTTTCGCTTTTCCTATAGAAAAGCACTATAGAAACATTAACTGGTATTGTTTAACCTCTGGACGGTATAATTGATAACGGATCTGTTGTTTTGCATTAGTGCGTTTAAAAACAGCAGATAAAAAAACCAGTGAAGGTTGGCTATAAAACACATGTTTTCCATGTTATGGATGACTTTGGTATCTCATCTTTATTCCATTATTTGTAATGGTTCGACTGTGTTTCGCCTGAATAGTTAGAAAATTATGAATTTTGTTTGAAATAAATAGTGGTATATAAATAATTTTCTTTTATACCGTATATTTTTTATTGGTTCAATCGCGACTTATGTTGTGATAACGGTCGTTAAATTCTACCATATGCGGACGCATAACATTTAACTGAGGCTTTGGTAACATGTAGCTTGAAACTAAGTATATGGACGTTACAGTTATCGAATATCTGTTCTGTAACTCATGCTCTGAGCCACTAATGGGACATTCTACTAATGAGGTAGAAGTCAATTATTCAGTCACAGGTTCCACGTTCCCTAGAAAACTGCATATTTCACCTTAATGACTTAAACGGAATATTAATGGTAATATCTGTGCTGTTGTAAACTGTGTGTAATAATCATTATGACTGCATGAAACTATGATCTGTAAGGAGTAAACAAGCACTTGCTTCACGTTCAATATTCTACGACCAAAACAAAAATCTGTCCTCCAGTTAACGATAAGTATGTTTCTAAGATTGTCATGCTGTCTTTACATAACACAAGAGGGACATTATTGTTTTAAAGCGGCTGAAGATCTTCAGGTTTTACGGTTTCCTTAACGTGGATATTGACGTGAGCACTTGCTTTAACCAAAATCAATAATCGATTTGTTCATCATTCAGTCGGTCAGTCAGTTAGTCAAACAGAATACAAGATGCGAAACAACTTATATGGTCAACGTCAATGGCACACTTATTGTTTTTTTTTGATTTACTAAGTTCACAGGGTGTTTCGTCAAATGTATAACTGGCATTACAAATAATATAAATTGAAAATATTATTTTAAAATTTCTATATATATTATATATTTTTATACGTTCGGATAGGTAGTGAATAATCAACGCATCAGCAATGTATAAACACATTTCAATTGACCATAGTATTTCGGATAACGTCGCAATTAATTGTCTACATGTAGCTGTTAAAATTGATTCGAGGCCACACACACCCTGTCATTTGTCTTATATATATATAACGTAATATAATTCTGGCGGATTTCTATGTTTTCCAATGATAAAACGAAAAGTTAGGATAGTTTATTCCAGTCGTTGTAGTATGTCTGGTACTTTCAATGCAATTTTTGACTAAAAGCAAATTATTAACAATAAGTTTCAGTGAGCTTATATTCAAGAATCGTAGCCAGTGTTGTGCACACGACAGTTGAATACAGTATTTGTGTTAGTGTACTATTTACAAATGGACATATCGAAATATATAAGCGTGCACAAGTCGTTTTATTTGATCGTCAATGATGTAGGCCTAGGTAATTGTGTGGTTATTATACACTAGGTGTTTATGTATTGGCAAGGAAAGAAAGAGAGTCTGGAAAAGAGCTTACGAAAACAAAGATTTGTTAACCTGATGGTACTCGCCCTAAACACTACTTAAATCCCAACCTTAACGAAACCGACATGAGGGAACTATTGTCTACTTGACCCCGTTGAGCTTTGATAACACCCTCGAGTAGAGAGGTCATCCTCTCAAAGATAATACAGACATCAAAGCTTAGGAATGACAAGCGTAGTTAAGGATCCAGAGTGCTTCGGTTTGGCGTTTCTGCCGTCTGGCGTCGGTTAGCAAACCTAATGTTATACTTGACAAGTGAATATATATAAAGCGTTGTAGATTATATATATATTTTGAATAATTGAAGAGAGAAAAAATTGAAGATGATATATATAATCCCGGTGGAGGCTAGCAAATTTTTCTCTCCTCATTTATTCAAAATATATATACATTTAATGGATCAAAAACTGTCAAATGTATTTCCTTCGAGACACGATAAAATCCATTTTGTAGTGCCTACGCTGTGCTTCAACGATTTTGGTTCACTGCTTGATAAACAGAATTTGCTGGTAGTTGGCTCAATGTGTCGACTGGGGAAAGACATATTTCGAGGACAACCCAAACATTGATATCGTTTCTCGGGATAGGGAAACTTATCTGTCGCAGAACACATCGACAATACAAAGTCATTGACATTTGGGCTCATCGATAACACCCTTCTTCCTCTGATATGAAACCAATTACTAATCCTACCATACATCAACTGTAATTATTACCATGTCAATATCAACTGTTGAAAGAACATTTAAACAAGCTCTCAACAAATAACGCTCTGACATGTATTATTTAAGGCATTAGCCGTTGTTGTAAAGTGTGTATTGTTTTCAAGAATACTTTCCTGATACTGAAAAGGGATTTACTAACAGACACGTCTATGTTACCGCATCTCCCAGTCATGAGTGAATTGGGCTCTATTATTGGTCTTGGACAACATAATTTATATAGGAGGCACAGTCTGCTCATCAGATTACTTTATACATTGAGGCAAGTATTTTACAGTTTAAATCGAAAAAAACTTTCTAAAAAACTTAATTGTTTTTGTCAAACTTTTTGTATTATTAAGATGAGGAAGTGAAGATTTCAGAAAAGTTGAAAAAAACGAAAAAGTCAAAATTTTACCGCTGACTAGCGGTAGACTCTTTAAAGCTCGTGAATTAAAATGATTTTACTTGATGTGCCCTCAACCACACAAATACCAACGAAGTATGACTAGTTTTGTTGTTTTCTGCAGTGATCAGACACACACATCAATGAAATATATCTCGGCGGTGACATTCGACAATATTCAAGTACGTAAACGCCAAAAAAGGTTTACAGAAAGCACTAGGTATGGAAGTGGCTTCCATTGTGTTGTAGATTCAGTGGTAAGCGCGAGGTGTTTTTCAACCATAGGCCTGCATGAGATATATGCTCAGATCTCTATCAATAATTCAGTATTGACATAATCAAAGCGTAATCGCCCTGGTGTTTTGATTCCTTTGGCTGATTTTGATTTATTGATTAAGGGACTTGTGTCCTCAAACCAGTCTGTCGTAAATCAGGTCTGTAGACGCCAACACAACAATATACTACATTGATATATGTAGACATTTTATGTCATATTTGTTGTAATGTTGTCATTGAAGCAAATCTATATTAAAATGTTGTGCATCAGATTTATACACTTTATTCTGTACATTTCGCGGATTATGTCTGACACTGTTTACATTTTGAGTAGCTTGGACCAATTTATAAATACTACAAATGTGTGCATAGGATACGGATGTCCCCGCAATGCTAACAACAATCAAAATCTTATTTGTGTTCAAATATAAGCCTTTCTGGTTGACTATGGTTGGTAATTATAATGTGCAACAAAAATAACATTAGAAGGTACCGATTAATTATTAGCATTGTGACTACTTGTACCAAACTAACCCCATCACGAGCGAAGTCCCCAGCCTGACACGGAATTAACGTGTTATGCATAAGAGAATTCATTGTGACATTGCACTTTAGTTTGGCGACCTAGCTTTTGCACGGATCATCGTTATATGTAGCAAATGGTTTAAAAGTTCCTTTCATGTAAATGTTATGAGTCAGACATGATATAAAAAGTGCTACATATGACCTTTTGTTGTGGCCTTAACTTTCAACATGACAACATGGGTTTGTGTGCGACAGAACCTCGTCGTATGGTAGAACTTGTACCAAATCGTTTCCAAATGATATCCTGCCGAACAAAGACACAAGCTAGACAGTGAATCTAAAGTACAAAGCACTTTATTTATGCTAATTGTGACCGTGACCTTTAACCTGGCGACACGCATGTTACATGCCATCAACAGTTTCAAAATCCCAGTTGAAACGCATGGTCGACATATACCAAATCATTTCAAAATAATATCATGCACAATAATGCTATTTGGGATAAAACTTTCTTAGTTTGAACAGATTCTAGTTCACAAAACTTTGCAGGTTGAAACCCTAGAAGACACAAAATAAATTATTCAAGAAAGTAATAAACCAGACAAGAAATCTCTTGACCTTTATTTGTGAGTTTGACCTTCATTCTGGATAAACAACTTTTGTCATCTTCATACGGTGATCACTTTGACCAGAATATTACACTTGGTTATGTAACGGTATGACCTTCCTGATGATTTCCAAACGTAGTTATATTTGAAGTACACTGTGATGTATGTATGTATGTATGTATGTATGTATGTATGTATGTATGGGGCAAACCTTATAGACCCTTTACATATGTTTGGTTTTAGCATTGTACAAACAAAATATCATATATTTGTTTGGTGAAATTTTCAAATCAATATCATCAGATGTATGTAAAAAAAAACTGTATGTACAAACAAAGTAAAATGTTACAGAAAACAACCGTAAAATATATACTTATAGCCTGTGTCCATTTAAATAGTTAATATAATATAATCGCTTAATTTATAATTGCCTAATGTATTTACTCCCATTTTCTAAAATAATTTGTCTTTTCAGAAACATAACTTCAGTAATAAATAAAATAGATAAAGGATTCAAAATGAGTAAAAATGTCAGTGACCGTGTAAGCGACGGGGCAGTCGTTTAAATATAACCAACGGCAGGCAGGTTGTCTGGAAACACACTGCCGAAAGGGATATAGGTTTAAACGCGATACTTTGAAAATAATGTGGCCGTCACAGTGGTTCTAGGTATATCAATAAACAAATCTAGATACTATCAATACAGTCTAGCGTTATATGTTTTATTAATAAATATGCAGTTGAATTCAAGCAGGATGAAAATAAAGATATGGATTTTAACCAAGGCGCTGGCGACACTTTTATTCAAAGCTTAAAAACGATTATATAGTGCCGAATGTCTTGTTTTGGATGATTTGATACAATCGATATACAATACTGTTCAGAAACCCAATCACATCAATTTCTGGTACCACATATACAGAAGAATCATGCACTTTGTGTCTGATCTTAGATCTGTCTTTCAATGATAACGCAGCTTACGTAGGACCTTTTTACCATGGTGATATAATATAAACGATTTCATGGTAAACATGTTCAAGGTAAGCTACGCAAGACAGGCCCCATAAAGGCCTTACTAATAAAACAGAAGTCATTAATTTACACCTACATACATTGTAGTTTATTTGTATTAACGAATTGAACCGACAGCATGAACAAATCAGCACAGAACCTATCTGATAAGGCCAATGTATGACAGCTTTATCAAATGCTTACATCTTCGCTACAGACCACACAGACAAGCGGTTAATCTTGTTACATATCTCTAAATCTGATACACTGTCCATTTGTAAAGGAAGAAATAGATGGGGAAATCTGAGATCATGATAATTCATCGGCGAGAAAATGGAATGAAGCCGTCTATTGAAGACACTATGGCTTCATATTCTAGACGACAAATGACGATTGACAATAGATGATTTAGACAGATCGGTAAATAACGGCACATGGAATTCGGTTAACAGGTTAGCACTATTAATCTGCCAGATGTAGAGTACTATATCTGGTAAAGTCCATCATACCATGTAGCCTTATTTAAAGATACAGTTAAAGAGTGCATATAGCTGTGTTATTTCATGTTTTTAACACTTACCGGCGATTGTGTGGTTAATTAGTACTATAACTTTATGAGACACTTTAGCTCGACCTTTAATCGACCAGCAAGAGGCCTGGTAACAAATACAGAAAATACGGATCAAGTGTCTGTTGCCAAATCGTTGCCTTTCTTTTGCTGTGAATGTAGACTTGTAAGTTAAGCAGAAGGACCAGTAACTTCCATTTTTGTTTTACGTACGAACAGGCATGTTTACTCCATTAAAGGATATAGAATTGATTTTATGGGGATATTAAATCTGTGATTAGCCGGTAAATTCACTAAATACAAAATGTTAGCTCCGCATCGAGATCTGGTGCAGAGAAATTACACTCTTCGGGACGTTTAACGACTGTGGATATTAATCTTCAGGCTGATGGATCAAAATAACTCCACAAATGCTTTATCTGGTCGTCTGCTTTGTCATTTATGCGGAACCATTTGTTTTTTGTCGAGGAAATTTTTTTATATTCTTTGAAATTGAATGCTGTGCAGGTACATTTAAAAAAGCTTATATCCTTATGGGTTTTTGTAATGTATTTTTCATTTAATTAAATGGTATTTACTTTGATAAAGCGTCCATTTTATTTTTTAAATCGCGATTTCCGTGCGATTATAGAGGTGAAAACAAAACTGAAAAGTAAAAATGGGAGAGAGGCACCTTGATATACATGTAGTTGAAAACACAGTGAGTTATATTTTAAAGCGTCGATTTTATTTTATTAATCTCCCCAAAATTTAAAAAATCAGTAAAAATCATTGTTAATCATTGCGATAATAAAAAAAATTGAATGTTAAAAATAAGAAGAACGCACCTTTATGTAATTAAAAATACACCTAGTTATATTTTTTAGGCTTTTTCAGTTTTATTTTATCAATCTCCAATAAACGTTAAAAACAGTCAAAATCGTTTGTCAGTGTGATAATAGAGGTAAAAATGAACTGAAAGGTTAAAGTAGAAAGAACGCATATTAATGTAAGAAAAACGTATTTGAATATTTTCAAGCTTCAATTTGTTTTTACAAATGTCTTCAAAATGTCAACCACTATATAATAATATTGGCAGCTGGTGGGATTTATCGTTATAATATGTGATATAAATATGACCCCCGTTAGCCACAAATTATTCCTGTTACATCCATTGACAAGTGTTTGTTTTACACGCGATGTACTGTATTCACAACCTTGGTAAATTGGTCAATTATAATTTTATACATTAAGAAAATACGATTTTAATGAACTGTATTTGCTTCCGTTAGGGTGACGCAAAGTGTTCACTCCAATGACATGTGTGTCGGTCTCGACACAGGAGTATAGAACGATCAAACTCGGCGCCTCACCATTCAGAGGAGAAAAAATTACATTTGTACTCTCACAATACGAGAAGTTATGGTGGGTGGG
>JAQQZZ010021938.1:0-11111 GCA_030265115.1 Mopalia vespertina | reverse complement strand
GATGTTTTGTCCAATTGATCCAAAGATAAATGGCCAGGAAACCCAAACGGTTAAATCCTTTGTGGTGTGATTAAAGATTAACACGGATCAGAGACAGAGAGACACTATAAGTGAGGCGAGGAAATGTGCTAGACGACATCTGCTAATTCGAATTTATTTTAGCCATTATTTCGTCCTAATTCGAAATGAAGTTGTTTTGCCAGCTACGGTTTTAAGGCGATAGAACATGGTAACAAAGCTCTTTTGTGTAACCAAACGTAGGAATCCAGCTCAAGTAAATAACTTTTATCACTATGTACGTTTATTAAGCGTTCCAAGCAAATCCATTAACTGTCACAAAGCATTGTCGTTCGAGTTTTGCTTTGTATAATTATGCTATGAAACATGAACTTTTTAAACCGCAGTACTTAAATTAAGTACAACGTTTTAGTATGTTTTGTTTGTATATATTTAGCGTATTAGAGATGAAACGATAACTGTTAGTTTGTTCTCTTATCTTAAGAAAGCTCTATTTCATAAAGTTGGCTTACTAAAGATCGGATCAAACAGCAACTGATCGTTTGTACACTTATCTTTAGTAATTACGATATGTAATGGACCACGATTAATTAACCACACATGCAGGTTTCATTTCCGGACGGATGTCGTTCAATATATTCTATAAATAGGCAAAGGTCTTCACTTAGAGGAGGATAATTAACTTTCCAACATTATGGAAACGCTTCGCATCTTGGTTGTGCTGGCATCAATTATTGTTGGAGTACACCGCCCTCATATAAGTGAAATACCCTTACGCACGGCATAAAACACCAATAAATCGTTGATATAGAACCCTGAAAGCTGACAGAATTGGTCCTATTGAATATACAGGGCAACTTCCGGAGTTCGTCTTGTATCATTATCAGGTAAATAGTTCTTTGGAACTGCTACCATTTCTATATTGATGAACTGTTAAATCTTACAGTGACCTGAACTTGCTAGTGTAGAAAATCATCAGGTACGATTATGTTCAGTCCACAATTTATCACCTAAACTAAATATGCTACAAATTATTAACCTTCAGCATTACGGATGGACAACCCCATCGAGGTCAAAATTGTTCCATTTTTTGTATTTGTTTATAAGAACATTCTCTTTCTTTATCCTACATTTTGTGAAAAAAGTTTTATAAAAATTCCATTTAGACGTTATTTAATTTAAGTTTGAAAATGTTGATTCTGTTCTTTGCAAGTGTACAGCTGCATGAGTTTTGCACGATTTCTAGCACTTCATTTTTTGTCAAAAAGCCTTTTGAGATACACCCGTGAAATTCGGTATACTTATTAGTCAAATAATAATCTAAACGGTATTTCAATATTTGTTATTTGTTTATTTAGTTCTTGCTTTGTAGCAATTTTCTTCCAACTAATTCTGAAAATCGGACTTCATGCATTAAATGATGAATGATTAAATAGTAAGCCGATTTAAAAACAATTGAGATACTGTTTACCAGATGGTTATGTCCGTAATAAGCATGCAAATATTCACTGGTGTGGCTTAAAGGGTTTTTCCAAAAAATTAATTTCGACAATAAATGAAGTGTTAGAAATCTGTCCAGGTTCATGTACAATTGCAAAAAACTGAATCACAATTTTCAAACTTTAAATTAGAAGACTTCGAACTGGAATTTTTTTTTTTAATTTTTGACTTAATGCAGTACAAAAAAAACGGAATGTGAAAAAGAAATAATTAAAAAATGGAAAATTTTGACCCTCGGAAGGGTTATTTGTTCAAATTGTTAAAATTACAATGAAAATATAAATAATAATTTTGGACTGTTTCAACTGTGTGGAAAGTTATTTCAGTCTTGTTGTTGTTGCGGTTAAAGTGCAATATTGCTATTAGCGATCGTTAATGTCTTTAGGTTTCCAAAGTATATTTTTTTTCAGCGTCTTGAAGCTTGATATATAATTTTTTCGTCAGCATTTTATCAGGTTTGCCACAGCCTTTTTGAAAATTTCTTTTCGTGAAAGATTCTAGTTGAAGAAAATCTATGCGTTTTCGATGTTCTTCGCAAGTGTACAGCTGAATGTGTTTTGCACGATTTCTAGCACTTCATTTTTTTTTCTAGAAAAGCCTTTTGAGATACACCAGTGAAATTTGGTATGCTTATTAGTGAAATAATAATCTAGTAAATATTTGTTTTGTTTGGTATTTCAATATTTGTTATTTTTTGTTAAGGTCTTTCTTTGTAGCAATTTTCCTCAAACAAAAAATAAAATGAAAGAAATCTGACAAAAACCGTCCAGCTGTACACTTGCAAAAAACTGAATCACAATTTTCCAACTTAAGATTAGAGGACTACGAACTGGATTTTTTTTTTAAATTTTACATCAAATGCAGTACAAAAAACAATGAGAATATCAATAATCATTTGGTACTGTTTCAATTGTGTGGAATGTAAAATAAGTCTAGTTGTTATTTCAGTTACAAAACACTTATTGATATTAGCGGTAGTTGATTTCATTATGCTTTCAAAGTTTACATTTTTCACGGTCGTGAAGCTAGATACACTATTTTTGTTGAGTCGACGTTTTATCAGGCTTGCTGCAGCCTTTTTGAAAATTTCATTTCGTGAAAGGTTCTAGTTGAGGCAAATCTGTGTGTTTTCGATGTTATTATTATATCTGCTCGAACAAAAATAAATTATGTATTATATAAATAATTTCTTTTCCATGAAGCATTATATAAATCTGTTTACAGGTATCACATAAACGATTTAAATACATATTATATCATACTTCAAATTACATTGCAACGGGTAAGCATACGAACTTGCACAACGCTAACTGTCATATAATCCAAAGTATAACTGATAGGCTCGTGTGGTTGCTCAAGGTATCCCACTTTTGGTAGAATTGCGTCGTTTGAGTCTGATCCCTTGGAAGTGTGTGGGGATTGGAAAATAAGTGATATGTCACTATATATTTCAAATGGCATACTTAAGGTCTCATAAAATAGTCACGTGTTCACAGGTTTATGTAAAACAATTCAATATGCACACAGTATCTGATGCGGATGGTATGGCAAACACGTGAACTTGACTCTCCAATACGGCCAATATCCGACCAGAAATGGAACAACGATTTGTTTGAACAATTAATACTGGTTTTTCGCGTTTAAACGCGAGTAGCATTTTAATTGAAGAAAGAGACAGGGTTGAATACAAATCCAAAATATTTTAAGTTTCCAGTACATTTAAATTAGTTTCCACGTTGTTTTATTAAACGCTGTACGCAATAGAATTAACTAAAATGTAGATGCGAATACGTATCTCCTTAAATTATACCATGGACTGAGATACGACGTTGTGACTTAAGGATACTTTTCAAGTTGGTTAAAGAGGGTATAGATGGTAATTACTGAAAGTAATAAGGTCTATGTATAGTGCTTTTAATGTTCGTGTTAGATGGAATTCAACTCTGTCAAGTTATTTCGATTTGAAAACTGTATTTATGCAGGGGGAGTGTTTGTCGCCATTAATGTTCTCTATCTTTTGAACGACATTGAAATGTATCTTATGAATTAAAATTGTGAATGAACCCCAATATTTGACGTAAGTTTATTTTTTCTTTTATATGCTGATGATACTGTCATATTAGCAAACTCACCACAAGACATGCAGCATACAATGAACTCTTTGTCATCATATTGCAAGCAATGGGAACTTGATATTAACATTGGAAAAACAAAGACTTTAGTATTTCGTAACGGGAATTATTGTCCAGAAACTATTTTTTACAATAAATGGTCATATAGTTGAGAATGTAAATTCCTTTGTATATCTATGTATATCTTTTAATTATAATGGTAAATTTAGAGCCTGTGAACAAAACTTACCTGTGCAAGGAAGAAAAGCTATGTTTGACCTAAAAAAGGAGTCGCTATGAGTTTAATATGTGTACAAAAATTAACCTATTTAATGCGTATGTAGCACCAATTTTACATTACGGATGTGAAACCTGGGGTTTTCATCACTGACAAAATATAGAAGCCATTTAAACAAACTTCTGTAAACGAATTTTATCCGTACGCCGTAGAGCAACTATTGCTATGATATATTTTGAACTTGGTTGTGTCCTTCTTTGCAAAGAGAAAAAGTTGTATAAAACTGTTTGGTGCGGTTAACTGTATACTTTGATCAATTGATAACGAAATCTTATCATTATAGATAGCGCTTCAAAAAAACATCATTGTTACCGTATGTTAAACATGAGCTACGAAGCAATGGGTTGAATGATGTATGGCTCAGGCAATCAGTAGACAACGTTAGTTAGGTCCTGTATACGTATAAAAGAGTATTATATGGTAATGCAATACAAGATTTGTGGTCTAAATTAGAGTTCAGTAAATGTGTATTATATAAACATGTAGTAGACACTTTTACTTTACAATATTACCTACGAAAGCCTAGTCTGAAGAAATACCATTCGTATCTTACGAAGTATAGAATCTGTGCACATCGGTTTAATATTGAGCAAGGGAGATTTGTCAATCAAGCAGTACGTGAGCGAACTCGCAAATGTTGTAACAGTAAAAAGATGAAGATGAACTGCACTTTATATTGGTATGCCCAGCATACACACATCCTAGACGTCGGTATGTTAAGACTTATTATGTGAAGAAACCATCGGTCTTCAAACTTGTGCAATTATTATCTGTTAAAAATTGTAAAACTCTGATCAATCTAGGTAAATATTTATTTAAAGCTGATAAATGTTATATTGGCTGCTGTCTACACCCCGCCATAATATGTCTGTATTTAGCCTATGGGCTTCGCTTAAGGCAATAACGAGAATAGTATTATTGAGTAATCCCTGCCTAACAAATAATATTAGATCTGCTTGTCTTGTCAGGCTATAAAAGATTCTGAACTCTTTGTGAATATTCACCGGTGTGTGCCATCCATAAAACATACACTCCCGTGCACTCCCTTAGTGTTGTTCGTGTCTGGCTACTAATCCTATGTCGATGTTCGTCCACGAGTTTGAGTCTCTTTGTCGACAATCAGATAACGGGTGAGTCACACGATGTGGACCTGGCAAATTGCGGAGGTGCTTTTTAACGAGGTTTCCTCCCGGTTTTTCAACGTACCTAAGCAAGGAACAGAGTGGAATGGACAGTCTGTGGAATACCATTGAGCACGACGTTCAGTGACAATCATACAAATAAACCACCATCTTCAGCTTTGTGGGAATGGAATGGAAATTAGTAGTAATGGCGCATGCAGTTCTAGATCACTAGAACTATGCACGCCACTCTTCAGCTTTGTGAATCACGTCACAGGCTTTGACAAGTAGCCATTTCCCGCCAAAAGAGGAGGTAACAGCGGGCATATAATCAAATCGATCAAAAGTGATGGGGGTACTGCTGGGAAATGATTGATTTTTAACGTCAATATGGACGTCGAGTGGCCGTTTTATGAATCGATCTAACCCACAAGAGTTCAAGGAAAAAAAGGAGAAGTTTAAATCAAGGTTAGGCAATACAATTTGATCAATTGGAATAATAATTGGTGAAAAAGCTAGAAAGACTCGTCGCTAAGAATGGTGACTATGTCTTTCCGGAAATTGGCGGGAAAACCGTGAAGATATTCATTCAAGCCACCGTCGAGCTCCGAAGTCTTCTGAGAACTTACCGTGCACACCTAGCCTTGTGATGATTGTAATAACTCCCGCATGATGATATAGAATAACATGTCTGTACTATGACCCCTGGCTTGTTGATTAATCTTGGTGCTTATTGGTTATAATGTAAAGAAAAAATAATATTGAAGACATTCAACTCGCTTTTTTTTTACTTTATATACGATACATATCTCGTATAAATATCAATATATTATCCAAAATACTGCTGCCGACAATTGGCAAATTCCAAACTATGTTTTATTTAACCAGAACAGTCCCACTGCAGAACACAAGTGTTTTCGAGAACAAGGTCCTTTGAGACGGAAATGTGACGTTCGTGCGAGGACCTATTTTTTGATAACGCGTTTGAAAACATTAATTTCCGTTTAAGCTGCATCGCTGTTCCAGCGCAGTAGTCTATGCAACAAAACTAATTAGTAACAAACAATATATCCTCAAAAGACACAGTAGAAAAAATACACGCGGTGCGGCGATCTGCTCCGTGCGATAAAACCGCGATCAAACCTTTATTCTCCTCCCCATTCCAGTGGTGTGATTTCATCGCTTCATCAGTTTCTCCTTTACTCTTCGGCGGTTTCTACTTTGCTCTTATCGTCTTTAGATTGTTACTTTTTTTGTTTTAATGTCCAACTGCTCCTCCAATATGTCTGCCGATGCACTGCGTTTGTTGAGTACATGACAACATTCTTAAGAATAATTCGAGTATCACCGTTTTTCTCTAATGTATTATCCACCTTAATTTTAATAGTTCAACACAAAGAATATTTGACATGCAAAAATATAAAGTCTCCGTTATAATGTAAAGAAATTCCATTAATCTTCTTTCATTCAAAGTCAATATTGCAGAACAGTAGCCTTCGGCAGTTTCTACTTTGCTCTTATCGTCATCAGTGGGAATAATGCCAGTATTGACGTATTTCACTTCTATATGTTCCACATTAAAATCTCCAATATAATGTTAAGCAATTCCATTTATAACATTGTCTAGCATCCGTACACAGAGGTGTAGGACAGTAGCCTTTACAGACTGGATACAACTTTAATGATAAAGTTTATAAGAAAAGTCGGGAAATTGAATCTTAATGACAAAACTTTACACTCTTGTATTCCCCGAATAGATGTGATCATCGCGATTCCTGACATTTGGAGCTTCAGCAGCAAAGACAGACCCTGTATCCTTGTACACTTTCCTTGGACATTCAATGGGGTCCTTACTGATTCTATAATACGCCTCACACTCTCCGACAAGGAGTTCAGCAATCAGAGTGTGCCCTATTGCTCC
The DNA here is from genome assembly GCA_030265115.1 of Mopalia vespertina. Taxonomy (NCBI): domain Eukaryota; kingdom Metazoa; phylum Mollusca; class Polyplacophora; order Chitonida; family Mopaliidae; genus Mopalia; species Mopalia vespertina. The sequence goes on along the minus strand of JAQQZZ010021938.1, from coordinate 4,142 downwards.
AGCCCCCTCCCCCCTTCTCCCATAAACTGGCAGTATATCATGCTTCCCAACAACAACCACAAGCTGTCTTGTCCTCTTTTTTGTCATAGGCTAATTGTCTCTATTACAAGTATTTTTAATTCTATAGTATCCGTTCACATGTTACTTTCGTTATTTATTTTGTCTTCAATTATTTACGTCAATGGGAATTATTTAGACATAGTTTGTAAGTTGGACTGCTATTCTGTTTCATCTCATAAACTTTTTAACTACAGGTCAACTCATTATGTTTATACATCATTGAGTATTCTTATACGATTTTTAAAGACTTTGTATGTGTAAAATTGTGTGGCTGTGAGATGATATGCGCTTCCGGAGCATTAGTGGGCATTAGGTAGGATTTATACACATCGATTAATTCATCAGCTGAGGGAATTAAGCAAGCAATTGATGTAAGTCCTACACTTAAACCAAATATGAGTACATAAATGCTCATTTCTGACTATACTGCATGAACTCAGTCAATCTGTCTTTTTTTGCAGAAATTACATTTCTTGAATATAAACATATCTGTAGAATTCTAAACAGGCCTTGTCTCCAATTTTTTTTTCATATTAGCTAAGTAACAATTTTGTGCTGACTAAGAAAATTTAATTTTAAGAAAATGTCAAAAAAAAAAATTAACCTGATATTCGTAGTTATAGTCTGTAAAATGTTTATTAAATTTTGCTACTGAGTTCATTCTATGCGCTGTATTATTGCTTCATAACGATGTAAAAAACATCCAGCCTTCGTACTGATATTTAAACAATAGCTGCATACGTGCAAAGCTGCTGATGTATTTTATTCAACTGCTAAGTTCATGCAACTATTCTGGATTTGCCAAACTTTGGTAGTCCCGATTTGCCATATTATGAAAATGTGGAAATTTTACTCTAAGTGCAAGGCTATATCAGTCACTTGAAATGATTTGAAATAAGATAATATTGAAGTACAATATACATATGCTGATACTAAAGATAAAGGTTGTATTCTGTTCTCCTTGTCTTTGAATACTAATGTTAAGCAGATGTTTTGTTGTATGTAGACGAGTACACCATCCATGCGATTACTCTAGTCTACGCCGAAGTTGTTCAAACGCCACATGTTGTTATATTTGTATGTATGTGCATGCATATATGATCTGTGATGACATAGATTGTAAGTTCATTATTTCTCCTGAATAAGCTTGGTTTGGTACGTAAACGAATGAAAATTAAGCCACAGACACTTTTCTAACGTTTCGTATTTAGCAAACATAATTATATTTGTAAAACGCACGATATATATAAATATATATATATAAAGGTCCCGGGTTCGAATCCCGGTGGACCCAAGCAAATTTTTCTCTTTTCATTTATTCAAAATATATATAAAGTATAATAATAATTCATGTACGTATTAAGGGAGCGGTTTTAATATAGGCAGTCAGCCGGTTCACCAATCCCCTTTTCATTTTTTGTGAAATAAAAATACTGTTTTAACCAACTGGTAAGTTTTAAATATACTTAAAGCAAACCCACCATAAGAAGATGGCAAAACCACTACTGTATATATTATGTTTGATATGGTTTGCATAAGGATAGTTGTATAGAGTGAGCAGCTCGGTTAGTATGTAGTAGTACATAATAAGGAAGGCTTCAACGTTATCCCTACATCCATATTCGCGACATCCATACCAGGGAAGCGGCCCTAAAACCAAAATTTCAAACAAAGAAACAGATTTTGATTAGTTCTAAAATGGTCTTGAAGCCGACACATAGGTCTCTTAAGTGTATAACACGCAATCAATATGTAAAACTATAGAAATTAGTCAATATGCGATATATGAGATTCACTTATGAGATTTAAATTTTTTTTTTTTTTTAAATAATGACACAAATTGTACATACGTTCGACTATGATCAGTGGAAGTGTCAGGTCATAGGCCAGCGCTGCCGAGAACTTCCATAAGTGACTTTGAGGTGAAGGTCGGAAGCAAAACACTTTCAAGCGCGATTCTAAATCGCAAAGCAAACCCGAGATAGTCAACATTTTTGAAAGAGAAATATTGTCAAATAATAAAATACCGTTTAAAAAACTAATAACACTCAGTTATTTTTGGGAAAAAAGATAGTGACTGGGGTATGTGGAACAGGTTTGAAGTCCAGTAGAACATTTCGGAGAAAATCCAGTAATTGTTGGACTCGCCAAAGACAGCAACAGTACCCACAGTTAGGTGAAAATTGAAGTTTGAGAACGGTTTGTTGGTGTATGATAATTGAACACATTGAAACTACTTGTCTAGACTGATATAGCAGTTATTCAGAGATTGCATAGCCTGGCATGTCAACAATTGTATAAGAAATGCCACGACACGTTACATATTATTTAATAAATATTATTGATTTTTAAGGGAGGTTATTTCTCATTTCTTGCAATGATTTCTATTTGAATCAAGGTGTATTTAGAATATCTTATCTTCACAATAGTAACATGTGTCGAACCCAATACAGTATCGGTGCATCTTCAACATGAGAGTTATTTGACTTTCACTATAGAACTGAACTTTTGGCTGTATACAAAAATCCATCACGCTGGCAAGAAAAAGAGACAGATCTCACATGGAGCAACATGGGGCCTAGGGTTCAATTCCCCACGAATTGGCTGACATAATAATTGTGGCTTTGTGAGTGCCGTCAAGGAAAATAACTTGAGTTACAAGTTTGAGTGGTTTTTATATTTAACTACTTTCGAGGGAGATAACTCTGGAGTTCCTCAATCCCGCTACAATACCCACATCTTCCAAGTGACACCTAACTGAGATGTCGATGGAAAAGTCCAATTAGTGCGGGAACAAATCACCTGGAAACCATACACCCTTAATCCCATGTTTTCTGAATTAAAAGTTAAATTTAGAAGGATTTTAAAGAAAAGATCAAAGTACTACCAATTAATAGAGATGGTCGCTGTTCAGTAAGTTACTGCAAGAATAAATATCGTTCTGGAGACAACTAGTCCACAAGAACGATAAAATCAATGTTTTAGTTTTTTTTAATTACTTATTTAGTTGTAAACGTGTTTTAAGTTAAACGCTCAGTACATAAAGAAAGATGTTGGACATACAAAATGGTCTGTGTTAAATAAATAATTGGGTAAATGTGTTAAAAAAAGATATACGTATAAATTTTTTGATTTGCTTACTTTGTGTGTGAAGCCCATTTAAAGCTAAACGGATTTTCTCAAATCTATTGAGAAAACATGTCTGAGTTTTATTATCATCATCGTTTAATACATGTATGCTTTAGGTACATATTCTGGTATACGAGTCAGCAAAATTAACTTGTAGTTTAACAACTATTTCTACGTGTAGCCAAAAAAATAATAAAATGCCTACACCTCTTATCATTTTACATCTGTATTTTGCAGAGATTAATATAAATATTTTTTACGTTGTTAAGCTCATTACATGTATAAAACCTACCATTCCATTAAAACACTAAGATTCCGCCAGTCTTTTATATGTTTCGAATGAGACCTATCCTATAAACGTGACCATGGCAATTGCTGTAACCGGAAGTTTATGCTGACAAGTTAAGCCGATGTGAGTTTAAATTAGTGTGTGTTCTTTCGAACTGTCACAAACCCCGGTTTAAAGTCATCATCAATCTGCTTAGATGACCATACCAGGGAAAATAGTTGAATGTTATACGACAGTTACTTGTAACAATTAAACCATGGCGGTTCTGTGACCATGGCATTATTTATCGCAACAGGACTCTAAGGTTATGTACAATGTACACAGATTTGATCGTTTGTGTACCCAGTAAGAAGTATAGTTTATTATTTGCTCAGCACGAATGTGTCAGCTGTATTAGGAAATAAGATTATTTTAAGAAATACAGAAAACTGTGTTAACAGTCTAAGGAATTGTAACTTCTTTCCTGAGGTGTTCAACTAATTTATTGAAAGTCTGGAACAAAGCACGCGTTATAACACACTGTGTTTAAGCCGGAGGTTGGATGAAGCTTCAAGTTTCCCCTGCTGTTCTTAGGTCCAAGGGGCAACGCGGCCGTGGCTTAGTGGTAGCGTGTGCGCTTACTAATCCTGCTTCAATGTACCGTTCACGGGATCGAGTCCGCCTG
>JAQQZZ010021927.1:0-11111 GCA_030265115.1 Mopalia vespertina | reverse complement strand
TTGTTTGTTGCCAGTGGTGTCGAGTGTGGTTTCCTTCACCCATTGGGCTGGCACGTCGTCATATAAGTGAAATACCCTTGAGCACGACGTAAAACCCCAATCAAACAAACAAATCAAATATTGATCGGTCCGTTGGAGGGGATCTTAGGGACAACCAGAGGCTGATCTGTTGTGACGTCTTTGTTTGCGTCTTCTGATCGTCATTATGAGGCTTTTCATTATGAAACTTGGTACCATTGGTTGTAGTCGTGCCATTTGCTACATGTACTCATCCCTGGAAAATCATGCGACCCAAAGGTCACGTGAAATCCTACATCTGCTGAGAAATTTAAAAAAAAAAAAAAAAAAATTGTATATTTTTTTTATAAAACCCACCCCAATTGAATTTATCGCATAAAAGTTAAACCTATACTACATGATGTTTAAGATTTTTTTCGAACTGTATTTGTCGTATAAAATTTGGTGAGAAATTTTTAGGTTAGTGGTCGCAAGAAATTTTACATTTTTTCCAGGGGTGCATGTACTATGGATTCAATTTGTTTTACATGTATCTCTAGAAAGAACTCTAAAATTATAAGATCTATCTTGATGAAGCTTAGTAGACATATTCACCATTGCAATAGGTGAATCGGTATCTTGTTGCCCCTCACTGGCAAAACACATTGGCATTATGGTTAATAATTTTGACCACCCCTGGAAAATTGTGTATAATTTTTTTTATAAAATCCTCTGCAATATCGCTGTCAAACCATAAAAAGTTGAATTTATCGCATAACAGTTAAACCTATAGTACATGATGTTTTAGATTTTTTTTCAAACCGTATTTGCCGTATAAAATCTGGTGAGAAATTTTTAACTTGAAAATTAGTGGTTGCAAGAAATTTTACATTTTTTCCAGGGGTGATTTTGACTAGGCTATAAACAATAATTTCAAGCTGTAGTCAGTAATGATTTGTCCAATACAACAAGCAGAGGGTTGGGAGGTAGCTTCCTGTTGCCCTGGTGCTCTCAGAGCTAAGGAGCAACGTGAAGCTGATCTGTATGTCATGTCCTGTCTTGTCTCTGTTTGTTGCCAGTAGCGATAAGGGTGGTTTCCTTCACCTATTAAGCTAGAAGGCCATCATGTGATTGAAATGACCTTAACTACAGCGTTAAACCCCAATCAATCAAACAAACAATCAATCCAATTTGTCCGTCATTTTCCTTTATGATATTACGACAACAAAATAAAGCCCCTTTGCTTAATGACATGTCACGATAAGGTGGAGATCAATCAATCAGAACTTTTTAACATGATGGTGTGTACAATATTGCAGGCTAAGAAATATATTTGTTTGTTTGATTGGGGTTTTACTCCATACTTAAGGTTATTTCACTCACATGATGGTGTGCCAGCCCAATGGGTGTAGGCAACCACCGCGACCCACTGGCAACAAACAAAAACATCACAGGACAAAAACAGGACAATACAAAGACATCACAAACATATCGGCTTCCTGTTCCTCTTTAGCTCAGAAACCACCAGGGCTCTTACCACCCACAACTAAGAAATGTAAAGTACAGTTATAAACACTTATTAATATGTGGTTTCAATAACTACAGCATATCCATCGTGTAAGACATATAATGCGGTCGCCACTGATTCGAACCATGACTGGTTTCTTTCATCACTAACTCTAGCACCGCCACCATATACTGCATTTTCGTAATGACAAAAATTCTCTGTACTTCAGCATTTTCAAGGATTGCCTGCCTTTATGATAGGGTAATGATTGATTGACTAATTTTAAGCCGTGCTTAAGGTTATTTCACTTATATAATGGCGGTGTATTCCACCAATTATTTGATACTAGCACAGCCATAAAATGTGGGTGTTTTGAACTTTTGATACTGATTGTAGGTTAATCTTCCTCCATCTCTAAATAATGACAGCATTGCTACTCTTCAATCAAACTGCCATTAGCCAGAGGGCCTCAGGGTGGTAAACGGTAACATCAGATTGTCATATAGTGGGATCTTGTTTATTATTTCTGTTAAGTTTTAATCAAACAATAATATCAAACGAAAGAGTACATTACTGTATTATCACCTCTAATTTCGTCCATTATATGGCAACTTTAAAAGTTATTTTAAGGACTAAGATATGGTTCCTGGGAAACAAATTTGTGTTTTCTGATTAGTCCTGATGTTTACTAACTGAAAAATGTTTAATCTATCTCCCAGGAACCATTTCTAAGTCCTTAAAATAACTTTTAAAGTAGCCATATTATGGACGAAATTTTAGATGATTTAGGGTATCTGAAACAACCAAACTCTGAAGACAGAAAATGATACATGTAAATAAAATTAACAGTAGACTGGAATCGGGGTCAGCATTGGTGTCTCCACAACCCTGTTAACCACACCAACAACTGGTTTATTTGCTGAACTTAACATCAAGTTGGGATTTTTAATTTGCTTCAGACATAGAGGGTAATTAGGAAGAATACTGTTTTGTTTTTTTTGCAGTTGTAATTCAGCATTTTGAGTGGATTTAAGATAGTAATAACCTAGCACATGATCTCCACTACACTGTTGTAGGTTTAGGACCATGGTTAACCAATAAACACAGGGATCTACTTACAATCCTTTGAGAATCTATATGCATGTGTGAATAGTCGGTCAATTTCAAATGTCTTGGGTAGTTCTATTTTGTTTTCTTGTGAAGTCAGCTGAGTTAAAAGCGGTCATGTAAATTTATTATTGCCAGATGTGTGTGTGTAAATTTCCTGTTGTTTATACACTGTCTTTTAGAGGTTTTTGTCAGTATTCATTACTTACAAACTTGTGTGGTTTATTTGAAGTCTGGGTCTAGTTTAGATCTACCACAGAATCATTCAGTGTTTCATTGTTTTGAACTTGGAACCTTTCTTATTGAGTCAATGAAAGGTTATATATAAAGGATGACACATTGCATCTAGTCAAAGAACGTGAAAGAAAAGTCAATTTAAAATATAGATTTTGTTTCTAAAATTTAAAAAAAAAAAATCCATACCAACTCTGTGGGCTGACAATATTATAATGACAGACGAACACCCTTGACTCCTTAAATCACTCGACCAGAAATTCAAAAGCACCAAGTTTCAAAACAAGACAGAAAGCCTTGATAAATCTAGAAACATGTACTTAGTACACATGTAAGCTTGTATCATGGATGGACCATATTATAATCAAGTCAAACATTCTTTGATCCTCTTTTAGATTCAAAAGTTGTCAATCTTTAAAGTTAATCAGTTGTTTGCTATACAAATACATGCATAGTGATGTTTCCAGTTATAGGATGTATTTTCATGATGAGTGTGTTAGGCTTTACAATTAACTTCCAGGAATATGACCATATAAAGCATATTTAAATTTTATTTCAGTCATCATAACCTTGTCATAAATGTCAAAATACATGGTGAAATGTTGTGCTGGAATGGAGAAGTTGTCATGAAGTCTTCTGTAAGCTTTTGTTAGTCTTAAAAAAATCTGGAGATCATCTTTAGTGAATTGAGCCTCATATGATATATAGTAATAAGCCAGGTAATATAGAGGGAGCCAAGAAAATTCCACATCCCCCATCTCAAGTCATGATCTTCATGTAGCTGTTTTTCTACAGGCAGATACATGTACATTGTAAGTCTGGCTTCAGAATGTTTGTGTGTGTCTCACATCGATCAGCGCTAGCTGTCATCACCAATTAGCTCTCAGCCCCCACACCTGACTGGCTGCTCGTTATCTACCTGAGTGAAGAACTTCGCACAAGTCTCATTGCTCTAAATACCACAATTATTTATATGAAAGCTTGTTTGTTTGATTTGTGTTTGACATCTCACTTTTAGAAATTCCATTCTAGCCACTTGATTTAAAAACAAAACAAGAGGAAGTGTTAAGTTTTTCTTCTTTATTTATTAATTTGAATCAACCTACATGGGCAGAAGGGCTCTGAATCAGCAGTGAAATTACATAAAGTATATTTGTTTTTTCAAATGAAACAGCTAGGGAGCATATTATCTTGTGACTCTTGTCTACTGATAGATTTATACATAGAGCCAAATTCGGCTAGATGTATGGAAGGTGATCCAGTGAGACAATTTGTAGGAGTGCTCTTATCAATTATTATTCAACTCACTGGATCTGATGAATAGAATGTTGTCAAGCTGGGCGTGGATTGTGAAACCAACCAAGGCAATAATTCGGTTTAGGGATATAAATAGAGCTCTGAAGTGAATACAATTTATGTCATTAACATTCTCAATTGCTAGTTTAAAGGAGGGAAATAATTGTCAACAATCAAATATTAGGGTTAATCTAGACTAATCCTATCCCTGCTGTGATCGATCTTGTGATTGCATTTAAAATTTAAATCTTCAGGTCTCGTTTCTGTGTTAGTAAAGAAACATAGGTACTGGTTAGATTGCAGGGAGTTTACTGTAGCTGTGTGATTATAATGACAATTGTAAACAACATAACTCCAGTCAGCCAGTGTTTACCTAACTCACAAGGATTACCTGCTCTCATTAGATACCAACAAAACATGGCAGCTAACAAGAAAATCTTATTGTTGTGGGCAAAATGTCAATTATACAGCACATCGGTTAACTGTCAACTAATATAAATATAAACATAGTCAGCTAACTTCTGCTATGTCTCACATAACTTCTACAATATAAATTGTGTTATTTTAACTTCCAAATAAATTTTAAAGAATAAGGACTAGCTTCCAATGTTGAATATTATTTCAGATGTATTTATTGCAAGGTGTAAACTTTCTCATCAACAAAATGTGAGATAGAACACAACAATCACATTACTTGTAAGATTGTACTGAATTTCAATCTTGAAACACAAGGTGTTCATTTCCTTATCAGGACAAATTTGCAAACTGTGATTTAAAGTCAAACAGGTTTTGTTTCGTGATATTTTATAAAAAGTCTCAAACAAAAAGTCTTTCTTTTTGTTAATCAAGGATTATTCTGACCACTAGCATATGACATTACAGAAAGAAATCAAGCTTACCTGAGAGCCTTCCTCTGTTCCTCCGATAATCCGGAATCCAAATCCACTCTCCTGTCGTGGTAGAACCACATTCATCTCCAGCACTCGATCATCCTCTGTGATTTGATTATAGCTGCCAGGTGATTGAGTTGGTAATGCAGGCGGAGGAAATCGCCGAGGAACACGTGTTATATTACTAGGGGTAGGGTCTTCAGTCTCAAATGAGGTGCTCTGTCTTGAGGGTCTCATGGGCCCCCCAGGCGAGCCTTGAGAGTAGCCCCTCATGGGGTCCACAGGTCCATTAGGGTGATTACCCCAACTCCTATCCTGGTGCGTGTAGGTAGGACTGTCAAAGGTGCCATCAGGCCTCCTCATTGGTGGGGAGGAATACGGGGAACCGGGATGAGAATGACCAGGGTTATGTCCCCCTGGGGTTCGTGGCCGGCCATTATAAGGGCCATTGTTATAACCTGGTCTGTAGCCAGACGGTCCATTAGTATTATTATTATTGTTAAAATAAGAATTGTACCTTGATGAGGGAATGAAATCTGGTATAGCACTAGAGTTTTGAGCATAGTTAGATGATGTGGGAATAGGTGTTTTACTCCTCATATCGTGAGCCGTAGGTGTTTTAGGACGATGGACATCTGGCCAGTAATCCGGGCCATTCATTCGACTCATCATTTCAGGGCCAGGTGTCCGACTACGAAACTGACCAGGTCGAGCAGGATCATTACGATCATGACGAATAGGTGGGTCTCTATCAAAATCTCTACGATCACTAAAATTGTGCATAGCATAGTTTGATTTGGGATGAGCATAATCCGATCGAAAATCTGAACGATATCCACGAGCATTATCCTGCTGATACCGACCATCTCCCCGGGGACCTGGTGGAGGTCGAGATGAGTGATCTACATGTCCCGAGTTCGAACTAAAATCCACCCTGGAATTAGATGGGTCTCTGTGAAACACCATTCCTGGCGCTCCGTTTTCACGAGGCGGAGAAAAGTCTTTACCGGGAATATGAGAATCATTCACTATCTTGTCCAGCCGCTCCATTTGCTGGGAGCGATTAAGTCCAGGGGAGACAATCTTTTGGCCCTCGAATCGGGTTGGTGTCTTTGGTCGGTTGTCCATAAAGGTTGGTGTTTTCGACCTAGAATCCATGGAGTTTGGAGTCTTTGGTCTGGAACTGTTGTAAGAGTCCGTTGGAGTTTTACTTCGAAACACTGAAGAGTCTGTTGTTGTCTCACTGGCATCTTCACAAACAGCTGTTGGTAAACAAAACAGTTTAAAGAAAGAATCCTTTTTACTTGGCATTGTAGAAGAGTTAAGGCCTAATGGTTAGAGCTACAAACATTGACTAGATTAAGTAGAGTCTGATAGTGAGTGGTTAGGTTTTGTAATCTCTACAGCTGCCATATTGATGTTGATAGAATACAGCAGGTAGACAGACCATCCAGTGTTGTCTGTACAGTACCAAGTAATCAGACCCACAGACTGTTGGGAGAAACTTCCCTAAACAGACTAAGAGTTCTTGTTAGATAGCACTTCATATCATAGCACTGTCACAGACAACAAACTTATATAACAGCTAGTTTCGAAGAATAGTCACACAAGCACAGGGAGATTGTCTAAAACACTGATGGATCCTCTACTGTTCTATAACAAAGAGTTGTTTCATTTTGTTTTCTGCAATGTAATTCAACTTCAGTTTTGAGAAAAAAAACACAAGTTACTTTGTCTGGATAATTCACATAAGTTCATGTTTAATAAATAGGGCTAATTCGACTCATTTCTTGAAATCCCAATAAATAAATACATTATTTGATCTTAATCCATGGAACATTTTAAAGACAACATTGCATTCACTGGATTTGATTAACTCTTAAAATTTGTAATGAACACTACAACATTTTCCACATAACATGACATGTAACGACACATTCACTATATGTCAAATTGATTCCACAGAACTATGCATATCCTAGGCACAGCACCTCTCATGTCCCTTATTGAAAATCACTTAAAGATAATATATCTTATAAAAACAGCACAGTAAAACAAAACAATAAGTAGCACTATTGCCCTTATTCAGAAGTTTACAGTGTGTTGGTTTCTAGCCTTATAATTTCACCCCAAAGTGAATGTTGTATGAATCCTCAGCATGAAATGATTGTTATTCACCTATGAAATAGTCACTGAACCCAGAAAAGGGCACACATTGCCACAAAACAGTTCCTCACATAATAAGAGAAACATTCCATGAACTGGGAGGGAGGAATTTACAGAGAGAGGAAAAGGAGTGGGATTCTACAGCATTGATGCCATATGTCTGTTGGTATCTCCCTTTAATGCCAGCACTGTGTTTGCCTTGATCACCATCCTAGTGTTCTATTTACATGTTAAAGGTAAAATATCTTCTTGCGATGAAAAGCACATGTTGGTGGGATTGCTCAAAGAACCAGGCTACAGGGCTCTAACTCTTGTCAAAAGACTGTCCAGCTTCTAAATCACAGCATTTCAAAAATAACACAATTCAAGGGCAAGATAAACAGAGCCACAAGTATGGGTTCAGATTTCACAGGCCAAAGGGGTGAATACATGTAGGGCTGTGGGGTGCAAATAAAGTACTTGAAGTGAAAACGCCCAAAGGGCACCATACAAGTTCTTATTTAACTGATCAGAACTGAACCTCTTCTGGGGGTCTGTTTCTCTTTTTGAAGTATTTTATCAATAGTTGGTGTGGATTTAGTAGACCATTACAAATCCATCCAGCTCACTACTCATCCTCTGTTGTGTAAACTCAACAGACAGTTTATATGTTAGAAACCTGTAATAGCATTTCTACTCAGTCAAGAGCACTACATTTCCCCTAACGAATATGTGAAAAACAGGTGTATACAGAAATCCATTTCAACACTGAGAAATAACTTCTTTTCGCGTAATACAATTACCACATAAAAACTGCATTGATAAGGTAACAGTTTTTCCCATATGGTTCCACACACAAGTTCTCCAATATGAATATAAATAACAGGTGCCAAGTAAACAGTAAATCACAGGTTAATGTTATTACTGGTCCTCCTGTAACAGTCAACCATTTGTAAATGTTCTAGTAAAGATAGCAAAATTTCCCACGTGGTTAAGAAACTGGAGTTTTCCAAGACAAACTCAAATAACAGGTGTACAGCACAGAAAGTGAAACCATATCTAGATCAAGATAAGTGGAATTCAACAAATCAGTCAATAAAAAATTTACAAATGCTTGAACCATCAGTAGTGACCAGAAAATGGGCTACACAGGAAAAATGAGGAAATGGCACGTTAAACGGTAAGTTCTACTATGTACATGTAAGTAAAATATACGTTCTTCTCGGTGTTCTTTTGGACCATGTGGCTTGCTGCAGACCAACTGCTGTCAGTGCCCTCCCAATCAGGCAGTCAGTCTACCCCTTACACTCTCCTCTGAGGGCAAACTTAGATCTAACCTAAACAAACCAGAGCCCCATTTCCAACCCTATCAGCTACCCAAGCAGCAGTAACCATGGATATCCTTATACACCATCCCTCCCAGCAATAGACCCTCTATTACTATATACTGTTTCTATAATAATAAGTCACAAAGTCACACAAACTACTGGAATTAAAACCTCCTCCTAGATGAACAGCCCAACCAGCTGAAGTATGTCTTATTGATAAATTAAGAAGGTCGACAGAAAACTCCATTTATTAACAGCAGTCAGATTTCTGAGTCAGAATTTATCATTAATATTAGAGTATTTACAGGAGATGCAATGTTTTTATTGGTAGCAGTTCTCTCCTGCACAACACACCTATCCCCCACACACCCCCCTTATCTTCAGGTCCTATTAATTAGAACTGCTACACAAACATAAACAACAGATAAAGAACCTACATGTATGGAGCTTGAATCAACATCTTATAATGGAAGTTTTAAGTAGCTACGATTCATTTGACTTGGGTTTAAAACCATATTTAACTCATATGACCGAGTGCTGCATAGTGGATGAAGGAAACAAAGACAAGGCGTGATACAAAAACAACCCAAACAAATCCACGAGTTGACCCTTAAGCTTTGAGAGCACCAGGGAAACAGGTAACTTCAACCAGCATCAGATAACACACTAATTAGTTTAGAGGCTAATTTTGATAATTTCTTTCAAAATGTAGCTTTAATAAAGATTCTAGAATAAATACCAACCATTAAATTGGTTTCGTTCTGTTTTTGAAAAAGGTTAAATATTTATATTGAACTACTCCAGATGAAAAGCAGACTATAATTGTTTTATTTCTGTTAATTCTAACTGTAAATTATTTACAATATAAGACAAGTATTCCAGTTGAAAAACAGACTGTTTGTTAAACCTAGTAGTTTAAAGGCTAAGAGCCAACAATCTAAGCTGAAGTCATACATCAGTCTATCTTTCTGTACATTCCAACTTAACAACACTAAAAGATAGAGCCAGTATTTTATAGCTGCTACTATTTACACCTTTCAGGTAGAAATAAATCAACGGTAAAACTGAATTGCTTCAAATTTTAGAACTTTCAGGTAGAAATAAATCAAAGGTAAAACTGAATTGCTTCAAATTTTAGAACTTGTATGGTAATGTTGATATAAACATCTTTTAAGCTCATTGAATTGGCTGGAAATTTTTTTTACACCTGCCTCTCAGAACTACCTGTTTATGTTATGTTCTGGATTGTTTGGTTGGTGTTTTACGCCATACTTACGGGTATTTCACTTATATGACAGCGCTGTATTCAAACCATTATTCACATTAGCACAACCAAGATGTAACATGTTTCCATAATGTTGGATAGTCTAATTTTCCTCCAGTGCTAAGTAAAGACAGCATTGCTAATCTTCAAACAAACTTAGCCAAAGGACGATACACTCATGTATCCAGCGCTTAATATTATTTTTGTTAAAACTTAAAGGGAAAGACAACTGTTTTTCTACCTAAACTTATTATTTTTTTTTGCATACTTTCAAAGACAAACATCTGTATTTGGGTAAGCATAGATGTTAATTAGTTCATTTTACAGGCAGAACTGACGTCATTGTGCGAGAACACGGTAGTTATATCATCTAGTCGTGGCTGTCCCCTATGGCCTATGGATGCTTTCATATAATGCTGAAAGTGAGGATTTCGTCCCCAATTGAAACAACAACAACAGCTTGTACATATCTACCTGGTACTAAAAACCGCATTTTTTAAAACCGCATGTCAGCTGAAAACATGCTAAACGTATGTGTTACTCAAAGAGCTATTTTGATATGTATACAACAGATTAACATTGCGCCTCGATGACCAAGCTTGTGTATACATCATGTTGTAACAGACGCCTACCAATGCATCCATAAGCAAATGGACACACTGGTGACCGACCGTGTTTTCGAACTATGACGTCAGTCTCGCCTGTTAAATTAACTAATTAACGGCTATGCTTGCTCCATTGCAAGTGCGATACAGATGTTTGTCTCGGAAAATATGCAATAAAACTAATAAGTTTAGGTCGAAAAACAGTTGTCTTTTCCTTTAATATTCCATGTATGTTAGCAATAAAATCAGATAAAAAGGATGATTTTGAAGTCTATTAATAAAGCCTTCTTGCTGGAGCACTGGTGAGTGTCTACAGGTTCATGTGATCACACTATCTATCAGGAGTACACACAGGAATGTATAGAATACAGAACACAGAGATTTACAAGAGAAACCAATTACAGCACTTATAACACAACATTTCTTATCAAAACTTCTCTCAACCACCATTAGTTTGATGGGGGTTTTACGACGAAAGGAAGTAGTGCCAGCCAAATGGGTGAAATAAACCTCCCCTTAGTAACAGTAGTAACAAATTAGATTGATTGATTGTTGTTGTATGCCGTACTTAAGGGTATTTCACTTATATGACAGCAGTGTATTCAAAACAAAATTTGACACTAGTACAACCAAGATGTGAAGCACTTTCAATAATGTTGGAAAGTTAATTTTCCTTCAGTGCCAAGTAAAGACAGCATTGCTACTCTTCAAACAAACTACCCTTAGCCAGAGGGTTCC
>JAQQZZ010021916.1:0-11112 GCA_030265115.1 Mopalia vespertina | reverse complement strand
CTTCCCCTCCCCATGTGGTCAACAGAGCAATGAACAATGACAAGACATTGAATCACGATGTGACGATGAATAAAACATACTGCATCAAGTCAGTTTTGCCAATGGATAAAATAGATGGATTGATAAGCGTCAATTTCAAGTTTATTTCACGTAAATGTCGGCGATGTCATAACAATGAAAAGGTCACCCAAACACAACTATAAAATCCAGTGGTTTATTCTGTTGGCAGTAAGAAGTCATCGAATGTACTCCGCAGATTATCTCGCGAGACTAAGCTGTTTGGTTCTGTTGGCCAATTATTGGTAATGTTTCTCCAGTGTTCCGAAAAAACATCATGAGTAGTAGTACGCTTGGAGCATACAAGCCTTAGCTATACGAGACAAATTTAGAATATGACACACCTTACCAAAGCGGCTTGGTGTTAAGACCTTACTCAAGAAAACAATCAGGAAAGTTATACCCATCCCTCCAGTCTCCTTAACATGGATTGTCTTGTTTGTTTGATTGAGGTTTAACGTCGTAGGCTACTCAATGGTATTTCACTTGTTATATGTCGACGGATTGTCCACTTCACACTTTGCCTTAAGGAAACCGTATTAAAAAAACCCACCCATGTGATTGCCGGAGCTCATAGTCTTAGCTAGAGACCCGTCCACCTTTCATTTTCGACAGGCAGTTTTCTAAAAACGGTTAAAAGGACAGATAGAAATTCTGAATTTTAACATGTGAAAGATAGGAAAATGGAAAGTTTTGACGGCAAAAATTCCTCAAAATAGGGATTTATGACAGGCAGATTTCCAATCCTAGCTAAGACACTGCGACTACCAGAGCCACACTGTGTGACTCACTCATATACCTGCTAGTCGACAGGCGGAGTCGAGCCCGTGGACAGTACATCGAAAAATGGGATTAGTAAGTACAGACGTCATTAGAGAAAGGTTTTCAAATTGATTAACTAATTTTTCTGATTGATTGATTAAGTGATTGATTAAGTGATTGATTAAGTGATTGATCGATTGATTGGTTGATTGGTTGGTTGATTGATAAGTTGATCAATTGATTGATTGATTGATTGATTGATTGATCGATTGGTTAATTGATTGATAGGTTGATCAATTGATTGATTGATTGATCGGTTGATCGATTGGTTGATTGATTGATCGATCGATCAATTGATGAAAGGACATCCTCGAGTTGTCCGACGGTCAAGTGCCCCAAAAACAGAAGGCCGGGTGGTTGAGTGGTCTAGGTGCATGGCCGGTATTTATTGCTGGCGATTCGGTGGGTCGTGGGTTCGATTCCCGGACGGATCTCAACCTGCAAAACTCTCTGAACTAGAATCTGTTTAAGCTATGAAAGTGTTATCCCAAAATAACAAAAATACTGTTACCTACACTAACTCGACCATATAGTTGAAAGTCTTTTGCGCTCATAGAAAAATAACCTTCCTCCAGTGCTGTGTAAAAACAAACTGACTACATACGGAGTCGAAATATTAATTTGCAACATGATTTGTTTGTTTGATTGTGATTTAACGTCGTACTTCACTTATTTGACGACGGACTGTGCAGTTTCCTTACTTAACTATGGTGGAAAACCGGCAAATATCTTCGTAAAAACCACCCAGCGATTGCCAGAGCCACATCGAGTGATTCACTCATGTACCTGGGACGACAGACGGACTCGAACCCGTGAGCGGTGCATCGGTGCAGGATAAGTTGGCAGTCACGCTTACCACTGAACCAGAGCCGCGGGACCAGTCGTCGTTGAAGCTTGTCGCAATAAAGCCGTTTCAATCCGCTATAGCAGGGCAAAAAGTGCGTGATACAGACGGACAGACGAGGAGAAAACCTCCGATTGCACCATGCGAGCAGGACAGGGTGTGTGGATGGATTTCCACTCTTCATTCAAATTCAGAGGTGCAGGGGTCACACAGGTGTTAATATATATACGTATCTCATCTATACTAAGAACATGTCAATATTGAGTTCATGTGTTTGAGCTTATATTACTCGACTTTCGCCTTATCGATCGATTGGTTGGTTGGGTTGGGTTGACTGGTTGGTTGGTTAACTGACTGACTGGCTGGCTGGTTGGTTGGTTGATTGGATAATTGTTTGGATGTTTGGCTAGTTGGTTGATTGGTAGTTTGAGTTGATTGGTAGTTTGATTGATTGATTGATTGGTTGATTGATTGATTGATTGATTGGCGGAAATCAATAAGTCCATAAGCTCATGACATATCTAAAATTATGTTGAATTAATATCGTTACGTGATACCGTTTTTTCAAAGATAGCAACGTTTTGTCAATACAAGAAAATATCATCTGGTGAACATCATAGGTGTAGGCCTATAATAAATGTATTTGTACAAACATAAAGCGAAATGATATCTTAAATTCAAATTGCACGAACTATACTTTCGTTTTAATCAGATTTGGTCGTATATGCCTACATAGTAATTTATAATAATTTAAATCAAAATACATTGTCTGTCCTTCGTTATAAACACATAATGTGATCACAACTGGTCATCGCCTGATCAACGATCTAAATCAATTGGTCAGCTGGTCATTCTACCCAGGTGTCATTTAAGAATGGTCAGTACCTTAATGTTTTTGAAGTGGGGAGGGTCTCTTGATGCCACGATGAATGTGACTCTGTCAATGTTCAGTGGTCAGTGCTACCTCATAACTTCCTCGTTTGACCACTGAACGTTTTGTACTTGTTCTTTTTTCGTTGCTAACACTCTTCTTACAATGGAGGTAATTATGTCACCCGAAGTGGCTATGTGTATTTTCAGGACTTGAGAAGGAAACGCCTCTCGGACTAATTAGTTTTAAGAATTCAAGTGACCAAAACGATGAGTATATTTATACCTTTGAAGTCGCTAATTAGATGACAAATCTATTCTAAGACGGCTCACCGAACAGAAGGCGGAGTTTCAAAATATAAAAGATTTAGTGTTGCGCTAAGTGGCGTTGTGTTTGCTTGAGAGCCAATGACCGTCGATTTCTTGTCCCAGTTCAATTTCGTCTCACTCCACTGCGGTATTAAGAGGCTTCAGAAATCCCACTGTTGTTGTATAGAATTTAGCATCCCATTATTTGAGAAAATTAGCTATCACAATTACTCCTGACAAAATTGTTCCAGCAAGAATCCGTGAAAAACCTCGCAACAACAGCGAAACATCTCGAGTAGTGTTTCAACTCAAATCAAGTGCACCCAAACACTTGAAATTAAATGCTAGCTTGACATCAACGATGGATAATTAGCAGCAAGCACATGTCGATTTCGTCTAAAAATAAAAATAAGAGATGCTATATCACAAAGGTTTAAATGTGACTAACATGACAACTAAGATCTCACAGATATCTAAATACATTATTTACTGAAAGTTTATATTGTTTCTTTTTTTAAAATTTCAATCTTTTATATATTATTTTTGCTGTATAGTTTGGTGTTGGTTTGTCAGAGAAGAATCGTCCTGTCGTGTATTATGGCATGTTTCGTAGGGTTGATTAAAAGGGGAAAATATATATTTTGAATAAATGAAGAGAGATAAATTTACTTGCCTCCATATAGTTTTAAAAAGTAATCACACTGGCACAGAGCTGTTGATTAATTAAAATCGACAAATCATTTCATGTTGTAGATAAACTCCCAGAAATAAAGTTCTAAATAGATCCTAATCTCGAGTTGTTATGGGTAACACACAAACGTCATGAAAGAACGTTATGACACCGTGGGCTAAAGACAGGCCTACGGCAGTTTCATAAAATGGTGCATGCATGTGGTCAGTTTTCATTTCGTCTATAGTTGACAAACTGTTTTTCAAAAAATATCCAGTAAAATGAACTCGAGAATCAGCGATTTTTCTCAAAGATTTGAACTTGCGTTCCCAGTCCTGTGATATCGCAAAACTTTGTACTTTGCCCAAATGTTAAAACCCAGACCGATATGCTTCGACTACTCTACGCAGTTCAAAATCTGTGTATTATGTTCAGGGTTGGACTAACCATTAAGCAAAAAAAGCCCGTGCCTAGGGCATCAAGGAAAGGGAGCACCACAAACATACTAAATAAACATTATTTTTCAATTTACTATATATGTGTTGTTTCATTTTGAAAAACAAAATTTGATTTTATGGTCTATTAAAGTATATAGGCCTATTGTTTATATTTTGAATTACATATATACGGTGGCATCAAACTAGTTTAAGTGGTTAAGGCCTCTATGGGTCATAATACGGCCCTGCCTATGTTTATTCTTATAGCTGTATGCATATACCAAAGTAAAACGAAAAAGCCTACCTACAATCGTCTCGTTTGTTATCAACGATATCCCATGCGTTAACTCTAGCTTCTTGACCGTGATTATGGGGGGCGAATCGTCAGTGATAGTTGAACGCCCGTTGACAATTATGCTTACTCGTTTGCTATTCACAAAGGGTGTTTTGAGGTGGGGCAGTAGTCAATTCGCTAGACACTCAAGCGTGAAACTTGCCTGTTCAATTTCTTGCTAATTGGCCATTTTTCTTGTGATGAATCCGATATCCTATATTCTGTTGAATGTGAACGGGATATAATTAAGGGTGTCATTTACTAATACTTTCCGCATGTCTACCTTCTCTTCGCCATTGTCATCGCCTAATTAACTAGCTGTCCTGCTATATATTTACTGGGTATACAATTAATGGTATAACACACAACTAAACGACTTCCCAATGTACGGTCTGCCGGTTTTTCGTTTCCTTAAATAAAATGGCAATTTATAGAGAAAATACAGGACAACATTGAGTTGGCATAATATAACATGGCGTGCTGGATTGTTTTATTGAAGACGGGAGAGTGTCATTCAACCAAACGTCTGTAATCTCCTTCTTAATAAACGGACAAAAAAATCGGACATATTGGAACTCCACATAAGCAGGCAAGTTTCTATAATGTTGAGAAAAATGTTTGTTTATGCAATGGGTTAAGGAAACCCTCATCGACGCCACTGGCAAAAAACACAGAAAAGACAGGACAAATACGGGACAATCACATGCATGGCGCTATACAAGGACGTCACAAACAGATCGGCTTACTGCTGCCATTTAGCTCCGAGAGTACCAGCGCAACAGCAGGAAGCGCCCTCCACCCAAAACGCAGCGGGCAGCAATATGAGCTATTCTCACAGCGCCCAGGGAAATAAAGCTGACCAACAAAAATGAGCCTATAAGCAAGAAGCCCGTTTGAAGAAGTTATTCTTAACTAAGTTTAATTTATTTGAATGACTATATGATTAACTAGAGGGAGGTTATTTATACATTTTGTATTAACATTTTTGCAAACATAGTATGTAGGCTTAATGTTATAGCGATATGATCCAGGACAATAAGCCAACAGCATCGTACCATTGAAGCGGACCGGATGCGAGGCATTTTATGTTGTGGGTGTATCAAATGTTCGACCTCCAATCTAGTTAAATCAGTATTGTAACACATGGAAGTCGATTGATAGTTTCAGGTCCGGAATAACCCTTGGCCCAACCATAGAAAATATAATAGAGATATCTTACTATATATACCGATACTATACCGATTCATTTTCCGGTTACCGACAATGACGCTTAGCAGCCGTGTTAGTTCAGAGCCACATGTAGGACTATGGCTCTTTATTTCGTGTTTAAATCACAATTATCTGTTTATAAGCTGGAGAGGGTTTTTGACATGACAAAATTATAGTTTTATATTGTTCTCAGTAGGATAATTTTGACAATATCACACCATACTTGCTTAAATTGATTAGTTATCTGCCTGTCTAAGATGGCGGCGTATCATGAGCTGTATAATTGACGAAGTATATAGATGGGTATCTTTCTTTCATTTTCCCCCTCAAATTTCACCATAAAAGTTATCAGACTCAATTAGTAGCGATCATTTACCGGGGAAATTTTAACGCCTTTTTTAAGGTTGAGTGGAAGTCATTTATCATCGAGAACCGGAAAGAGTTGTCGCCCGTGCTTAAGGAAAGGTTTCGGGTTTCGATGCGGGCGCCCGGATGGAGCACCGGTAGAAGTATTCGGAAATAGACCCATCAAAATATTGGCAAACTTTGAGTTATTAACAAAGGTCGCCAAATTGGGCTTTATGTTCAAACGCGTATACAACACGTGTCTTTTTGTCGGAATTGGGATATGTCGAGTTAAAGATGACAAGAAACATTTAGACCTATAGTATTCGTGAAATCATTTCCAAATTTGTCGACCCAAGTTTAAACATACACAGACTCGCAATAGTCGGTTGCTATATTTTCTTGAGAAATATGACAAATTTGATAACAGAAATGCTCATTTGCACTCAATTGTATGTGATGTGACAATTAACGGGATCCTATCCAGTTTGATTTGTCTTTTTAGGAATTACTTTAGAGACGTAACAAAATTAATTGAGTCAGATGTTGTAATAGATAAAGTCTTTTGTAATATGAACCTGATTAAAACCCAGGCCTAAATCGCAACACAGCATTGGAATGTGGTAATTGTATAGATATGACAAAATCGTATATTAAATGTCGTTGAATGATTGGTCTAGAGCCACCAATCACAGAACTGCACTTGGTTACTTGGTAATGCGATACCGATGACTGGTCATGTTGGCTGTTTTTGTAATGGACAATTCAGACGATGACCTTTATAAACCCCACATGTCTATGGTCAAGCGAAGTCGGTTATATATACGTTTATACATTATCTGAATCAATCCCTCTGGCAACTGGCAGTTTGTTTGGGGAGTAAGTAGTTAAGCTGTCTTCACTTATAGCACTGAAGGAAGATTAACTCTCTAACATTACCAAAACACTTCACAGTTTATGGTTGTGCTAGTGTCAACTCTTGTTGGAATACACCTCCGTCTTCTACGTGAAATATCATAAAGCACGGCGCAAAACACCAAATAATTAACCAATTATCTGAATCAGTCTCACAAGAAGGTACCGGGCAGTTATCTTAGATCTGGTGATAATAAGACTAATGTAAACCTGCTCCGGTATGTAAAAGTAACCCCCGGTCCCTCGGCTTGACTGCAAAATTGACGACATTTCACAACTATTGATAATGATTCACTAGCGGTTAAGTGTGTCGCCTTTACAAATATAACATAGTGTTTTAATGAAAGAACAATAAGGTGAATTCCTAGACTGGGCATAAAACCATACTTTATTACATATATTATACATATATTATGACGTCATAAAATTCTGATGACGTAATACGTCATATATAAATCTGTTTTAATATGAATTTGGCCTCGCACAACACAAAATAATTTAACGACAATTATATGCTTCAGCTGTAACATATAAATCAATAACTCTATAATTTATTATTTCAAGTTTTTGGTAAACAACTTATTTTCCATGAAACCAAAACAAAAAATACAACAATAAATAAAACATGGAATCGCTATCTTTACTTTAAGATATCAAATAATTTTTAGGTTATAGAAAATATATATTCAGCTCCGTGTTAAATCACTTAAATAAAAAAAATATTTCATTTGTTGTCAGTATCAGAGACTGCCGTTTATATTATAGATTTTATTTTAACACTTACATCATTTTTTGTGCGTAATAGACCTTCTTTAAAGGTTTACAGAATTATTTAGTTTATACCACAAACGAAAGTATACTGTTTTTACATCAGTATCCTTTTCCGTCTTCTGTGAGTGTCCACCATGATGTTCATAAACACAAGTCAATCAAACTAGAGTTTATTTTGGCCAGAGCAGGCTAAAAGTGAATTTGGGGGCCCAAGACGGCCGAAAGCTAGGGTTGACCTCTTTGGTCTTCTCAACATAATCTAGTTTCTAATTCTAAGTCAATTCTGTAAAAGCTTACAAACGCACACGTAGTTTAATGTTATTCTCATTTCTCTGGCATATCAATTGGTAATAAACCTTCCGGCGCAGACAAAAATGGTACCAATTGATGGGCCACATACTCCCATGCTGGTATATTTTGTCGTTTTATATCATTTTAAAGCACTTTCAGAAAACTGATATATGTTTATAAATAAGTAAAATTTAACTCAAAGATTAAGTTTCTGTTTCTGAAAAAAAAATTTAAAATTTCGATAAGACAACTAAAGTTACTATATACGTTTGTCGCATGCTTAGAAATAAATAAATGCAGACAATCTGTATTAGGACCATTTGGGTAGTTTTCCAATTCTGTAAAACACACGAAAATACGCAACTGGAAATATATGTGTGCCTTTCAGCTCTAAGTCACTGTCAGAACTGACCATGTCCGGCACGTTTGTAGCTTCTAACGAAAGTCTAACTTTTTTGTTTTGTCTTAAACCCCGAGTATTTGACTGGCATTTACGTCTTGGCAAGCTCGTGGTGGCCACGTGGAAGATCAGCAGGATCCATCGTGGCCGAATGTTCTTTTGCTTTCATCCTAAGAACATCTAAACTCGACTTCCTGATGTCTAAAGAGTCATGATCAAAAGGGAATCTCATTCCAGACGGGATTGCCGCGGCCATTGGAGACGCAGCTGCCGCCATGTTGAAACCGGATGCCATAAGGATATTCGGTATAGAGCTAGTAGCGGCTGGATTCACCAAATAATTCGACAATAAACCTCCGAAGGGGATTTTTCCGTGGAAGTAATGTCCCGTGAGCCCCGCCAGGCCTCCCTGATGAACTGCCATCATTGGATTCAAGCCCGTGAGGTGTGGTACCCGTCCGCCCCACAGAGAATCGGCTGGCGAAGGGACCGGAAATGACGCCCCTGGTACACCGACCATGTCTGAACAATGCTGTAAATGATCCCCGTGCAAGAAATTTGGACTCTCTCTTCCCAGAGCTTTCTCTCGCTTTCTCCATTTTGCTCTTCTATTTTGGAACCATACCTGTAATTAACAAAATTAAATTATTTTACAGGCCTTATCAAAATGTACTAAATTGTCAATTGTAAACTACAACGGAAACAATTAGATCAAGAAATTTTTACATACATTTAGCATCAAAAGTAACATAACTGTGGCAAAACTATTTATCTCAATTCTCCTAATTTAAAGCAGATCATTTTCACATATTTAATACGGTCTAGTTTAAATGTAATTTTGCTTCAATCTTCTCTAGCAAAACAAGAAGAAAAGTGACATGCGTTGGATAAGTATTATTGGTAAATTTGCCCTCCTCTCCGGTGTGTTTCGTTTACACCTTTCAATAAAAAAGAGCGAATTAGTTGATTAGTTTTACTAGGGTGACGCATTCAAAGTCAAGGTAAAGTAAATTATGTTATGTTATGTGTCATGGAGCAAAATTTAATCGGTATTTGATAAAGGAGCATGAGGTCGACTAGGTGTCTTGATTGGAATTTAAGTTACATCGCTGGAGTTATATTGGATTAACGGCAATTCATTTGAAAAGAACACATCTTAGTGATCAACTAAACGACATTAGCAGCAAATCACATACGATATTGTCTCATCAACGATTTTTCATTTCCAGTGTGCGGGCGAAAAGACAAACTGATGAAAAATTACACTTTGATTTTTCCTCGCTGAGTCATTTACTCGTCTCAATTTCAGACTGAGCAAACACTCGCGCCCCCTGGTGTCAGTGCGAGCGTGATTTTGATAGGCTCAACCGGTAATCTTTGGCGGAAGACAAATAGACTGAAATGAGGGCGACAGCGCGATATTGCCCCGCGGGCGAATTGTAAACCGGCTCTGATCTCTCTACAATGAGTTAAAGAGTAGCCCACTTATCACTTATCAGGGCTCTATAGGGTGATACATCCCTCAATTAGACCGCTTCTCCGCACCTCAGACAACCCTCAAGATGGAAAATCAACTATTAAGACATTAGTCCAAATTGAATTTAGTTCTTAGTATTGCCTCCCATTACATCTCAATTCGATTCGGCTGCATTCCGTCTGTTAGCTAGAAAACGATTCATTAATTACCAATCCTACAAACTCAATTGGGAAAGTAATCGAATCGAGACTTTAGCTGGGGAAAAACAAACACCCCGAATGAAGTTAGCTCACTGCCAATATAAGGATTTCGACAAAGTCCTTGCTTTTGGACGGCGACAAGAAGTTAACAAAATCGATTTTTTTTCGTCTCTCTTTATTGATGAAACTATTTATGTGCTTCAAAAATTACCCGTCTTTTTTGACAGACTTTTTCATTGATCAGCTACATAAAGGGTTATTCTTGGGGCACTTTTCAACGAATTATTCCCAATTATTCTATAGACCACGTAGACAATCTCTGGACTTTACGGCGCCAATTTATGTAATTTCCATGAATTGTTGTCAAAACTGTAGGCCACTTTATCAGGCTCGTAGGCCTATTCTGTGGACGATAGCAACAATCTAGTCTAATCAGAAACATTTCTTAATCGTTGCTTTTTGTCAAATGTTATAAACCACTTTTCCTTTTTAGGGAATAGTTGGACCTACAACAAATGTTTTTATCGATGCTAATTAAGTCTGGTCTTAATTTGACAGGCTTTTTGGGCAGTTGAATAGTAGAAGCTTCAATCTTGTGTGAACAGTTACCCTTCCGGGCTTTCATACAAACGAACCAAATGAGCAAAGACTCCCTAATAAATACTTTGAATTGATTGGCATCGTCTCACCGGTTTTCAAAGATAATTTTCCAATCAATGGAAAATTGTGATAATTTTACCAGACGCCGATCTCTGCATCAATGCTTGGTGCCAGCATGCTCGTGTCCGTTAGGAAATGAACACCCAGCTCCAAACTCGCTCTCTTTAATCTCTAAGTCCTTTAAATTTCCCTCCAGTTTCTATCTTTGGTTAGCGATAATTTAGTTCGTACACAAACTCATTATTTACAAAGGATCGCGAAATGATGGCTTCTTTTAAGACAGCTATAGGTCCGAGGGGTTAAAACTGTCCTTCAGACACAAAAGAGTTCTCACCACGACAAATCTGCGAAAAAATAGCGCTAATTTCGCGAACTCATATTTAACGCCACAAGGTTTATCGCCATTGACAAAAGACTGGGTCTAACACAATACCATGACTGTGTGATAGAGACGGCCAATTTGATAAATACCCCTCGAAACCACTTGCTCCTCGCAATTGG
>JAQQZZ010021905.1:0-11112 GCA_030265115.1 Mopalia vespertina | reverse complement strand
CAAAAGTAGGAAAAGGTGATTTGACTGGGATTATGAGCATATATTTAAAAAAAAAGCCTCTAGTGGTGGACCTGCTACTGTAGCTACTCAGCTTGTTTTAAGATTGTTTTTATTGACATATACTGTGTAATGTTAGTAAAAATGAATTGTAAAGACATAACAGCAAGGAAAGAACTTTGTTCACAAGAATAAGAATAGACAAGCTTGATACATACATGTACATCTAGTGAATTTGTATTCCTCAAACATGTCGAATAAGTTCAACCGAAATGTACAAACTGCAAAAATAACGGGTGATAACCCATTTTGAGTAGGAGGTTACCACACCTGAAAAAGTGGGCCTTAATTTACTCCCTGGATTCATATAACAACACTTATAATAACAGTATTGTTGAACTCAGTTTCTTCTCCTTGAAAATAAATGTACATAGTCTATCAATCTAATTAAAATCCGATCTCAAAAACGCTCCCCATGTTATGTTGTTGCTATATTGAGATCTAACGCAATCACCCCGCCTACAATGTCGATTGGTTTCTTAAATGGACCAATCACAGAGCTTCTGCACAATTCTGGTTTGTAAAAGCTGAAGATTTATGCCGACCAAACTGAAGTTTCCGGACTGCATATTTTTACATGACCAATGGATACATGCACGCACAATCAACAAACACCATTCAAATAATAAACTTTGTGGAATTGCATTTTCCCCTGTTTACATGCTACTTACAACATCAACACAGAAGAAAAGCGGACAACTTCTGCTTGTTTTAGCTGAATTTGGTGTTTATCATGCCCTGTGTTATCTGTGTTTTTATTGGACAACTGAAACTGTGACCTTTCATGAACCTCAGTAAGCTTGACCTTATTGAACAGCATAAATTGAGTGATTGCATTAGATCGCAATATAGCGACAAACAAAACTAGATTGATAGCCTATAAGGCGAAAATTAACATAATGTTTGTTTTGGGTAACCGGACTGACCATATAGAAACCCGCCAACTTTGATTTTTTTTTTTGGCAGATTTTCATTTTACTTTTTTCTTCTTTTTCAATTTATATTATTACTGATTTTTGTCTTACAGCACTTACCAGAAAATTAAAATTGTTGAATGCATTCAAACATTTTTTTGCCTAACTGTATTTTTGATTGACAACTCTGCTACACCTTCGTTGTTGTTGCTGACCAAACAAAAGCAGTAAAATAACCGTCAGCACTAGGCTAAAAACTTTACATATCAAGTGTTTACACAGCCTACACTTTTTCTGGGTTAGGTGCATGATTGGCTTTCCAAACTTTTTCTCGTGTTACTTGCCATCTACATACAAGCAGTCAGCAAACATGATTTATAGAATAAATGATAATATTGCCTATGGTGCACCTTTATAACTGAGTGGCTTCATCGTCATATTGTTCACAGGGTAAGTGGTGCTGACAAGTGTTGACTGCTGTTGCCACTCAGACACGTCATCATATAAGTGAAATACCCTTGAGTACGACGTTAAACCCCAAATCAAACAAAAATCAATCATGATGTATGTTAACATCAGAGATTATATTACAAGCCAATATCATATGGTGACTGGCAAAACAAAAATCCAAATGTTTTGTGAATGAAGGTTCATAACCCACCATACATATATGCCTATACTGGCTGAAATATTCCAAATTTATTTATTCTTTATTGAAAATAAAATTAAGAAAGCCAATAAAATATTTATGAACAAGCAATTTGTTCGCATGGTTGCCCAGTATTTTGTAGCCACAGCAAGGGTTTGTCAATAGTGTATTTATCTATGCCTATCTGTACAGCTCTGTCATTCATTATGGTAATTGATGTAGATCTGACAGTGAGCTTGTCTGCTTATGAACGCTCATCATGTAAATTTTACAGAGAGAAAAAAGTGTTCAAACAATTTTACCGGATGACAGATTAAAGTATATAAATCAGGTGTTTGGTGTTTTCGAGGGCTGGTATGTACTCAGGTGTGAATGGCTTTCTAATAAGTTTTTATAATCAATGAACAGTATACTCAAGTTCAGTGGTGAGTTTACTCAGGTGTCTAATGTGTTCAGTCTACAGCGTGCCCCGGTTTCTGATATAGTATGTATATATATGCATGTGTTAAGCTTGCCAACATAATCAAGTATATCTTACACTTTGTTAACAAAGTAAGTGCATATGCTAACCTTTGGTTCTAAGAGATTAGTTACAGTTAAGACCAGCAAAGAAAATGTAGGCCTTAAGAAGATAAGTTAAGAATGCATATTAGCTGCTAGCAACAGGTGTTTAAGGCATCGCTATGGTAACTAGAAGTTATTATGATACTTAGTACCCTGATCTCTGTCTCTACCTTGTGAACTGCACTGGTTCATTATAGTTGATTATGCGTAGCGTACTGTTTTTGCAGTCATAAACCATATGTACAGTAGACATATTATAAAATACTTGTATCTAGCTAGCAACCATCCTAGGCTCACTTACATGTACATGTTAGGAGAGAGGAAAGACTGTTTTGAAAAATTTATAAATAAAGCAAAAAATAAGGGAAACTGAATAAAATTGACATGTATATGTACTTGATGAGGATGCACGTAGTACGGGTATATATGTTCACTTAGCTTGGTGGGACTCTACCACTAAGATTCAATTGCCTGTCATACAGTGAATTTTCAGGTACCAATTCCAATCACAAAAAAAGATGTTTTAACATTTTCCAGGAAAACCTAAAAATCTGTCCTATACAGTTTTGTTAGATAACCAAACATTTGCATTTGCCGTGCATTGCTGATACTTAAAATACATTAGTAATGGGGCGCATTTATAAAAAAAAAAAAAAAAATTGCTTTATTATACAAACTTCATTGATGTCATGATCGGATTGATAAAATTTGTCCTAAAATAAGTTTGCATAATATAGACCCTGTTCAGTCCGTTTTCCCCCAGCAGCACAGGCTTGGGTCTTTAGCCTTTCAGTTTCCTTAAAAATCACAAACTTCCCTGTATTGCGCTGGTTCTATCCCCAACCAAGGCATGAATATTTTCTCTTTTTCTATATTTATATGATTTCATTTTGCAGGCAACATTGATCTGTTTGTAATGTCCTTGTATTACGTTCTGTGTGCCCTGTGAATGTCCTGCATTTGTTTGTTGCTGGTGGTGTCGTTTCCTTTACTCATTGGGCTGACATGCTGTCACTGTCAATTAAGTGAAATAATCTTAAGTATGGTGTTAAACCCCAATCAAACAAACTCTTTTTGCATCAGTCAATTTATGGGTTTATTTTATTACATTTTTATACAGTATACATTTTTAACGTGGATGTAGAGGATTACATTTTTAGGTATAGTTTGGAATAGGGTAGTATCTGTGAGTTTGCCATATTTGGTCTTGCTTTCCTTGCTATGCCTGTTTTCCATGGTTTAATTTATCTCCCCCGGGGCCTCTCCAAATGCCACGTGCTCCCTTGGGTCATTTCCCTGTGTACAGGGAAAATTAACCAAAGGGGCAAATCCGCCACTGGGTCAGAGGTGTTTCAGCCAAGTTCCAAAAAGAATAGTTTTCCACTATTACATGACTAATGCAATGTCTCTTTATGGTGGAATACTCTGGATTTTAGTGTTGACATTAAACACATATTAAATAAATAAATAAATAGAACCATTGCCCATAGCCTAAGTAACGAGACTTAACACTGACTCGTCATTCTGAAAAATATCTACATTACCACTATTAGCAGAGGACATGTTAAATTGTAATTCAGATAAAAAGGTATCGATTTGATTATGGTGAGTACTGTTTAGCAGGCCTGTGATGTTGGGGAGAACGTACAGAACGGGGTCTCCCCATGGTTATGCAATCTTAATTTAGGAGGACCGATTTATAGGTTTCCCAAATTGTTTGCAGTCTTAGTCTAAATTTGCATATTGTCACTGATTTTGACAAATTGTATCATCCTTTATCAATGAAGATTGTATTTTAAAGCAATTTTGCTTTATTTTTCACAAAGGCACATTTATGTATTTAAAAAATCAGCCAACCAGGGGAAAATGCAAATGTTAGGTTATCTCACAAGATTTTAGAGGACTGATTTTAAGGTTCTGCCAGAAAAGATTACAGCACAGGCCTGATAAAGATGTCACAAAACTATGTGTGTATTTTGTCTTCACATAAAAACCATTAATAATTACTTGAAGTCACATTAACTTTTACACACATCAATTTTTGTGACAATTAGTGACTCCTTTGACTTCCCCAGTATTCTCTTATCTTTGACTTTTCTCTTTCAAACCCTTTGTTTTCCCTGTTGGAATTTAGGTTACGGTAAGACATTATCTTACATTTATTAAGTTTTGTTCATGTAATCATGTTGTACCAAGTTCAATGGCTTTATGACTTTGACAAATTTGAAAAAAAGTTCTTGTTAGCAGTAGCAACCTGCAGTTGAAAATGTACTGTCAGTGTGGCTCATACGTTGTGGAGATTTTCATCGGTAGCTATAGTCAAATAACTTTAATATTAAATTTGGATAGCATTTTTATTTTACAAGTCGTTGAATCCCAATAATATAGCCACTATTAATCTAAACATATTTTACTTGCAAGAATTTTTATTTGTTTTTGTATTGTGTAAGTTTTCTTTTAAAAGCATTTGTGTATATGTATCCTTGTCTGTTTGTATAATTGTTAATGAACCACCATTGCAAGCTTTTACATTTATTTAGGTTTTTTTTAAAAGCATGGACCACTCAGTAATAGTACTTCATAATTGTATACCATTGATATTCAACCTTACCGATGTAATATCTTTTATTTGTGCATGTGAAGAACAAACACTTTTTTCTCACATTTTTTTAAAACATTTTAGCATGGTTTTCACTATATGTTCAGTGTGTAAAAAAGCTTGCTTTAATTTGTTATAGAGTACATGTTACTGAATGCTACCAAAAAGAATGTAATGATTTCAGTCAGCTTATAACATACCCTTGGTGCTGTCACACATTAAAATGTATCAGCATCGTCATGATTTAATAAATAATGCAATGTTTTGACACCTTTAAGCACAATCTCACAGATCACATTGATAGCATACACTGAACTTAAAACAGTGTTAAATAGTTTTAATGGCTGTTACATAGTAAAGTATCAATCACTTATTTAACCTTTAATCTTTAATTGATGATCTAAAACAAATCAATATTTGCCCCAAAAAACATGACATTCATGAACTGTTTAGAGTCAAGAATTATTATAAATATGTATATATTATGCCTAGTGTAGCTTTCAAATTAAAACCAGGTCTAAATTATATCTCCACTAACTTTTGTGTTGTCGAATTTAGACCTGACATTAATTCTTACCCAAATCAAGTACAGCTGTAATGTCATTGATTTGTCCTACGGGTGACCAATTATAGAGCTGCTCTACAAAAAAAGTTAATGGTAATAATTTTGGCTCACTGACAGTGTTATCTGGCTATTATTGTTCAATTGAGAAATGGAGACCGCAACTCTTCGTGAAGCAGGCAGTTTGTGGCATGTTGAACTCGTTTTGTATAGGATTATGCCACATCTAAATGCTGCATGTACTAAATAATAGTGGGAGTTCAGGCAAATTTATATCTATAAAAAGTTTAATTCAGATTGATGTAAGCTCTTAAACTATACAAAGTATTAAAAATCAGCTAAATACATAATAAATGTATTTAGTTCTTCTATGTATTGATACATTTTTGTACTTTCCCACTTATATTTTTGTGTGTTTTGATTACCAGATGTTGGGTAACCCTGATAATAAGCCACCATTTTTATCAGAAAAAGTTCTGGAGAGTTCAATAAGGACGATTGTGAGGAAATTCCCTGTACTGGATGCTAAGGGCACAAGTGGGGTAAGTAGCTAGGCTACTAACAATGGTTATATTTACCTTTACCAGAATTTGACAGAAGTAGAAATTGATTGGCGCCAAATACAGGCCACCATGTTAAATTTTTGCTTTTCAACTGAGAAAGTTCAACATTTTATTGAAATTCAATTTTAATCTAAACTTTTTTTGGAATGCAAAGATTTAAGAACATTTCCAGAGAACTTTATGTAGTTAATTTGGTTCTTGAAAACGTATGGGCACCCAACATAATAAAAGCCCAAATTAATGTCAGTGTGTAACTAGTTACATTATATCTGTGTTAAAACCAAGCCAAAAGGGAGTGGAGAAGTTTTGATAGGAACCTGGGAAAATACTCTATAAACTCCCCTGTTGTAACATTTTAATAATTTTTGCTGTTGACACAGTGAAGTTATCCAGAACTTTAAAATATTCAATATGTGATGTGCAATGCCATCAAGTTTTAATATGATCTCATCTGAAGGTATTTGTCCAAACAAATTGATCTGTAGAACTGCAAAGTAATTGTAATATATCTTATGTATCTCTCATCTTGTTTTCAGATGTCTTCAATTAATGCTTTCAAACAAGATATTGTGAAGTCTTTGTCCCTGTATTATTACACATTCGTTGACATTATGGATTTCAAGGTAATACCGATAATTTATGTTCTGTGTGTAGTACTTAATAAAACCTTTCAGTTTACATGTTTGAATAATCCTACATTAACTAATTATTTTATTTAAATATCAGAAAGAAAAGACTTCTTGTGCATTTCCTTCTCGGATTTTACTTTACTATTAAGAATATTAAGTTATTTGGCATTTCATTCACATACTATTTATTTTGGTTGTACTAAAACTTTAATAAAAAACCCACGCAGCTAACCTATTATCTAATATACAGAGGTACTGTTTAGGATACACCTTACAACATTAAATAAACAATTGTCTCTCTTCACATTTCATTAGCCATGTCATACATTCCACATGTAATATTTTGATTTAAATGATCCTTTTTGTCAGGACCATGTCACAGATCTTCTGACCACAATGGATGCCTGCCAGGTCCACCTTAACATTGTGAGTACAGTCTGGTCTTTTCAAAGATATTTTAGTGAAAAATCTGTCTTCCTTAAGCTCACATTGTTTGAGAAAAATCCGGATACACTGCGTTTTATATTTAAAACATTTCACAATTCAGGTAATGGAGAAAATTAATACTTTTTAACACAAAGTTATTTAATTAATTCCAGTTTTAATTCTTTCTTTATTCTTATATCTAGTACATAAAAAAAGCTCTACAGATTTGTGTATTTTATTTTACAAATCAATAATACATTACCTTGTAGATATCAAACTTTGACCTAACGAAACAGTACTTGGATTTGATATCCACCTACACCTGTATTATGATATTGGTGTCAAAGGTGGATGACAGGAAGGCTGTCCTTGGGTTATACAATGCAGCTCATGAGTACCTTCACAGTACAAGGTAAGCTAATACTCTTGCCCCAGGATTAGAAGTTTTGCAGACAAGCAAAGATAGTTCAATATACGTAAATTTTTTTCAACTTGCAGCTGTCCATAGAAAAAAATATTGAATTGACTTCAAACTTTTCTGTTCTTACCGTTTCCCAGGAGAAAATATTCATTTTTGAATAAAAAAATTTAATTGAATTTTATCAGAAACTTACTTTGTCTCTTATGATTCTGTATATCTATTTGCTTAAGTGTTGTACTACACTAACTAAAGGGCCATGTATATGAGTACTGCTGAGAGCTCATGGCTGAGGATTGTGGGAAAATGAAGCAGTCCTGTGTACCTTTCTGTTCACAAATTACCATGTATTCACTGGACCATTATTTCCTGATCACACCCTGATCATAACTACTAGGATTCTTCAGAGTCAGTGAGTTTTTCTAAACAAAGTAGATATTTCATTCATCCTATTCATGACGTCACGCGACTCCCACTCTTCTGTGTTACAGGTTTGTGTGAACCAAGGACCTATATAGATCCAATTATATAATGGATATAGCTCGAATAGAAAATTAGAGAGCATAATTCAACACAAGAAATGATGCCCATTTTACAGATATGCATTTTTTTGCAGAGAGGAGTATCGCTTTAAATGCCATTTTTATGCTCGTAAGTTATGAGTTATTTTGTTTCCCTTTCGCAGTGATCCCTCATTTCCCCGACTGGGTCAGATGATATTGGATTATGATCCACCAATGAAGAAACTGGCGGAGGAGTTCATTCCACATTCTCGAGTAAGTATCTCCTGATTTGTGCCGGAATCAAAGAAGCCATTAATAACTATATCAAGTAAAAATGATGACTTTGTAAATCAGTAATTTTCAAACTTTATTTTACCTGGGACACCCTGTGGCTCTTTAGTGACTAGTTTGACCTTGTATCAGCACAGGTTCAAGATTCCATTTCCACCTGCCCTCTAGCTAAGTTTGTGTGGAGTGGAGCAATGCTGTCTTTACTTGGCACTGGAGGAAGATTAATCTTCCAACTTTGTCAAAACACGTCCCATTTGATGGTTGTGCTAGTGTCTGGTATTGTTGAGGTACACCGTGGAGAATGAGTGAAATAACCTTGAGCATGGCGTAAAACCCTAATCAATCAACCCAGTTACACACATAAGGTATATAAACCAAGTTCACAGAGTGACTTAAATGTGCTTTCTTCTTGGTTTTCCACTAAGCATGTACACTGGAGTACAACATTTAACACAAATCAAACAAATGATCTTACTTCTTACCGTTTTAGCTATTGTTACCAGCATTACAGTCCCTTATAAAGATCTACCCTCAAAGGACCTTACCTGCAGACCAAATGAGATCACAGCAGTTACTAAGTCTGTTAGCTGAACCAGCTAAAATCATGAATGTTCCTCTAACTGAACAGGTAAGATTCACACAGCTGAACCAGCTAAAATCATTAATGTTCCTCTAACTGAACAGGTAAGACTCCCTCTATATAGTGTTAAGTTTGTGCATAACTCATGAAGTAGTTGACGACTCTGTCTCTCTTACATTCCATTTTATTTTTGGTTGTTGATTAACACATCTATTTGATGAACACACCAGAATATTATTGATATTTGTAAACAACAGCTGAAAAGAGTAGTATTATGAGCTGATCATGGGGCCATAAAACTAGTCAATTGTAACGGAGTGACATATTGTTGTCAAAACTGAATCCTTTTCCACGATATGCAGTAAAAAGGGGAGCTTTTTCATATGAACCAGAATTTTGGAGCAGAAAACTGCTCATATCTGTTTAATATGACTTTCCATGAAGTTTCCATGTTTTCTCTTCTCAACTTTAACATTTGATTATCTTAAATATGCTTAATGTCATAGTTCTATTAAAATTTGATTTGTAAACAATAATTTAAAGTCAATTTTATATTTTCAGATTCAATGTGATTATCTGTCTCAAGACTCAATGGAGAAATGGATTGTTTGTAAGTTGTAGATTTTACATTTCACATGATTTAGTTAGATCATCTCTATGACAAGCTATATGACAAATCATTTTAGTGTTTTAGTAACTGATAATAGAATAAACAAGACTGCAATAATTATATCTCAACTGGTATTTAGAGGGGAAAACAAAATGGATGTTGAATATCATATATTGAAATAATGTATATATATAAACTACCATATTGCTCTGTTTTATCAAACTTTATCCAGATAGTGAAGTTTAGAATTTGAGTCAATTTCTTGAGTTCTGAAACTGGCTACCTTTCATTGATCCATCCTTTATTAAATTGATCTGAAAAGCCATTAAAGGCTATATATCCAGTTTACATCTGATGACGATACAGGCATACATGTATGTATCAATACATTGTGTTCTTTTTCAAAACAGGAAGTGGTTATTCAGGAATTGTATAATTATGTATTCCTACAGTTAGATTTTTGCAATTTGTGTGTTTCAGTTGGTATGATGTTATGTTATCAGCACCTCTCCGACCCTCAGGCCTGGGATTTGTGGAAGACTGCCCTACAGGCGGGTTATATCATACAACTGTGCAGAGATGAGGTCCTCCACATACACAGCTATATCACAAACTTCTTTGAGAGTCTCAAAGGGTAAGGGGAAAATTATCAAGTTCGTATTGGTAATCTTGAGAAAGATACAATGTTGTTTGTGAACATTAAAAAAAAGAAGAAACAAAATTTCTGAGTTTTTTAGTACAGCCTTTTCCATTGGGATCTTTTGACCTGATTTTTTAACAAGATAGATATTTAATCCTGATAAGATCTGACCAGGAAGTATATACATGTATGTTTAACCTTGCTGTACTGTGTACATTATTATGGACACAGCTATGCATTTTTATTTTGTGTCATATAGTGTTTGTTCTCTATTACTTTTTATCATATACCTATGAGTCACACCACACAGATATTTAGACATCATATATTTATCCATATCAGATGGTTTATAACCATATGATCTGGAATAGGACTACTTTCTATGTTTACATTTCATATGACAGCGCCCCCTAACATGACAGGGGAAACCCCTTGACTTTGTGTAGCAGAGTTCAACACTTGGCAACCGGACATTTTGTTCCAATTATGTTGGTTTTTTAAATTAAAGCCAATATACATGAAATACAGTCACTGGTTGGTGTTTGGACTTGAACCATGTTTTCTCACATGTTTTATAGAACAAATTCATTGTTCTCCCAGCTCAGACTCTGGGGTGTCCCTCTGTGCAATAATATGACTCTAATGTAAACAAACTTGTGTTTTTGAATACTTAGCTCATACAATCATATGTTTAGTTTTGTGGGTTTTAAAAAAAGGGAAATCAAACATCCTGTTTCATTATAGGATTCCACAATTGAACATTGGACTATTTTTAAATCTCGGACTTAAATTTAGTAGTATATAAGTTGTACTGTGCCTCTTCCAAGCTATCATCACTGAATGTTCATTAAGTTTGTGCCAAAAATCAAAGTTTTCAAGAAATATTAAAGGTATATAATAAACAGATTATATGTAAAGTGTGTGTTACATGTCGTCGTATCAGCTCTTGTTATCTCCGGTTGGAATGCATATCAATCTTGCTCTTGTTACCTGAGACAACTCGAGCTGATACATCATCCTGTATCATGCACTGCAGGCCTGTGCTGTTGGGGAGAACGGTCAGAACGGGGTTTCCCCATGGTTATGCAAACTTAATTTAGGAGGACC
>JAQQZZ010021894.1:0-11113 GCA_030265115.1 Mopalia vespertina | reverse complement strand
CATTTAAGTTTATTGTCCAGGACTACTAAAGTAGTGGGGGGGGGGACTTAGAAATGCTACTTGGCGTCTGTCCAGCCATCCTTTCGTCAGTCACACGTTTGTGAACACGCTGGCTTGAAAACAAATTCACCGATTAATTTCAAACTTGGTATGTAGCTTTCTCCTGTTAAGACGATGGATGGTATTGCATTTCACAAAATTCTGTTAAACAAAATGGCCGTCATTACATAATTTTGGAATATTCATGCCTGTATGTGTTGTGAACATGATAAGTAGAGAATAAATTACAGATTAACTTCATACTTTAATACACACAGACCTGTGCTGTTGGGGAGAATGGACCAAACAGGGTGTTCACATGGCATCACATGGTTATGCTAACTTATTTTAGGAGGACCGATTTAAAGGTTTCCCAAATTGTTTGCAGGGTTTGTCTTAATTTGCATCTTGTGTACTGATTTGAACATATTTTGTCAATCTGATCATCAATAAAGTTTGTATTATTATAAACAATTTGGCTTTTATTGTTATTCATAAATGCACATTTATGTATTTAAAAAATCATCAAAGCAGTGCCAAGGGCAAATGTTTTAGAGGACTGACTTGATGGTTATAGGACGGAAAAGATTACAGCACAGGCCTATACACCCATCGTCATTTTACTCCTGTGCTGTACTTGTCTTGTTTGTAGCTACTTTTTTATAACCGATTATGTCCAAGGCTGTTCCGCTTTTGAGTGAAACAATCTATAATACGGTGTTGACGCCAAATAACATAAACAATAAATTTGCTTCATTGGGTAACTTCTCGCTTTGGTATTGTCTAAAACAAGATCAAATAAACTAGCGGAAATTCCAACACCTTTGATAAAGGCACAATTTGTCCTTGACCTTTGACCTAATCCCTTAGTAAGTGACAACCGTCTTGGCCAAAGATTTTTTTTCTTGACCTTTTACCTTATCCTTGAGTAAGCAGCAACCATCTTGACTGGAGGCTCTGTTCTGGCTGATAGTCTGGGTTAATTATTCAGATTGCTTAAGTGTCATGTCTGGACCTTTACGAAGAATAAGGAATGATCAAAACATTACATATTTCTTAATGGCAGAAATTTATGATTGATGAATATTCTAATGATGTCTATTTATTATTGTCTTAACTTGGCTTTATTGTGTTTATTGTTTTTTGTGTTTTTTGTATTTTTTTCGATGGTTACCTGAAACAAGCCCCTAGCTATTAAAGGAAGTATGTTTGGAACATATTTACTGTCTAGATTCAGATAGGATTGTCCAAGCGTAGTAACACTATTTTCATTCAGAACATAAATTTTTCTACAGAGCAAAACTCTTCACATTTAATGGCTGTGGTTATGCTGCAATAAATAATTGGAGACACTCAATCCCTGACATGTGAGTGAAATTTCTCTAAACATACCACATCAGAATACACCAGACCTATCAATCAATCAGACTATTTATAATCAATTCGTGTTTTTCCAGCACAGAAGTAAAATTATTTTTAAAAACCTGCAACACGCTTTTGTGCCCTTGGGACAGTTCTAGTGTAGCTATTTGCTGTTCGAATTCACCAAGACATTAATGCCAATCAATCAGTCGCCCAAATATGATAAGCAAATTAAGATAATATCTGGCTTCACTGGATAACAGTTTTGGCTGCTGGGTTTGGTTTGGCCTAAAACTAGATCAGAGAAACATACAGAAATTCTATCCATTTAGATGAAATCACGAGTTGTCTTGACCTTTGACCTGACTTCAGAATTAGTGGTGGCCATCTTGGCTCAAGGCTCAATGTCTCAAGTCTCTGATAATCATGGAAATTTTCCCAATGCGTCGTTTCTGGCCTCTGAGAAAAATAGTCTCTCTAATGAGACACCAAAAGAATAGGGAAAAGAAAGCATCATTATTGATTCTTTATTGGACAAGTTTTCTACCAATCAGTGTGTTAATTTGCAGACGCTCTCTCTTCCCGCTGTTATCCTGACATACCTTTATATAGTGGATTCAACTTTATAACTAGACTATCTTGTCATTTGTCAATGTCTAAATTGTAGCAGTGGATAGCACGTTGGACTGCTGACAGTCTCTCAATGTTTTGCACAAGTTTGAATCGCGAAGTGGACCTCAGATTCATGTGGTGGCCACTCTAGTAAACTTTGGCTAACTTTGGCTAACTTTTTGTAGGGTTCTACTCTCTTTTCACCATGCTAAGACTAATGGTAATACTAATGGTCTAACAGTCATCTTGTTAGTGAAATACATGTACCATTGACCAATCAAACAGACATAAATTCGCTCTATAGTCTGGTGAAATGATCAATTAATGGGAATGTGGATTCTGTTACACATGTAGTTCTCTTCTATTAGTCAGTTTGGAAGTAACATTTCCTGGTTGAGTCACAGTAACAGCTTCAGTACCCATTTTAAGTTGTTGTTGTTTAGTCGTAGTTATTGGCTTGCCACACTTCATCTTTTCAAGCAGGCGGTTACATGTAGGTATGAGCCTCCCGTAGCGGGGGTGCTCTCAGAGCTTTAGGACAACACTCAGCTCATCTGTTTAAAGTGTCCTTGTAACACATCATGAGATTGGTCTCTCTTGTCATTTGTTTTGTGGTCATTGATGTTCAGTGTGTTTTTCTTTGCCCATTGGACTTGCACTCTGTCTTATGAGTGACACACATAGCCTTAACTACATGTATCATGTAAACTAAACCCTGATGGAACATGTGTTCACAGCTTTGATAGCAAGCATATTATCACCTTATGCTTGTGCTAGATTTCTGCTATATTGAGAGTAAAGCTATCCTGGAACAGTATTTCATTAACGGAAAAGGCCCTTGGCCGTGGCTTAGTGGTTAGCCTGCACACTTACTGATCCTACTTCCATTTGATGTTCACAGGATCCTGTCCATCTGTCGACCCACAGGTATATGAGTGAGTCACATGATGTTGCTCTGACAATCGCAGGGGTGGTTTTTACGAGGTTTCCGCCTGGTTTTCCACTGTTATCAGGGGAGAAACAGTATGTAGTGGATAATCCGTCATATAAGTGAAATATCCTTGAGTATGACATTAAAACCCAAACAAACAAAGAAACGATCTAACAGAAAAGCGATGGGTTCCAAGGGAAATTCCGGTTGCCCTGGTGCTCTCAGAGCTAAGGGTCAATATGAAGCCGAAACAAGCAAACAATCCAACATAACACAATTTTAAAGGTTTTAGGATTATGTTTACTGTAAATCACCTATAATTTTTATCATAATATGGCTACTTTAAAAGTTATTTTAAGGACCTAAGTATGGTTCCTGGGAAACAAATTTATGTTTTCTGACAAATCTTGATGTTTTCTAACTGAAAAATGTTTAATCTGCCTTCCAGGAAACATTTCTAAGTCCTTAAAATGACTTTTAAAGTAGCCATATTATGGACGAAATTTTAGGTGATTTAGGGTATTCACTGTTGGAATGTCAAGAACCAAGTTATAGAACCGAGTTTAACCCCATTGCTTGGATGATCCTAGGGTTTTGTGGGTTATTTTGACATGGGGACCGTTGGGCTGCATTCACAGCTTGTCATTAATACAGTAATGACCTTGGACTTAAACAAGATCTTGTAGACAGGCCCTAGAACTTTTGATCTAGATTACAATTATACAAAGGTATCTGAACACGTCTTTGGCATTTCCCATCAGCACGAAATGGTCGAAAGTTTCCGATAGCTACACCTAGCGATTTCAATGTTACAAGTTTCTAGCAGACTATGATTAATTAGTAACACCTTTACCGTTTTTTTAATCTAGACAGTCTGACCCACATCTAGATCCAATGATCGAATTGCCTGTTCTACTCAAACCTTACATGTTTATAATCTTTCTGACTGGCACAAGATGGCAGACAGATAAAAATGTCCTGTGTTTACCATTGTTTGTTGTCAGCGATGTAGCAGATGGTTTTCTTCATTAATTGGGCGAGTCGGCTGTCATATGATTCAATTAACTTTCAGAACTCCCCAAACAAATGAACAAACCATGTTCTAATAAAATCTGTCTCACCTAGATAGCATAGAATATCATGATGTCTATACATGCACGACCTGATTGAACAACATGATTTTGATCCAATCTTTATGTTGGTGTTGTAAAAGATCCTCTAAATCATCTCAAATTGTGTCAATAAATAATTACTTTTGGAGTTATTTTAAGGACCTAGAAATTTTGTATGGGAGGAATATGACACATTTTCAGTGTGATCTAAATAAGCTTTAGATTTACCAGGTTTCTTCCTGGTTTTCCACCGTAATAAGGCAAGGAGAAGTGTGAAGTGGACAATCCATCGTCATATAAGTGAAATACCCTTGAGTACGACGTTAGACCCCAATCAAACAATCAAACAAATATTGTATGTGTGTTACTGTCATGCAGTTCCCAGCACAATACAATTTTTCGTGAAAGAAATGACTTCAAGATCACTTTTTGCTGAAGTATCAAAAAAGAGATAAGATAATAAAAGGAGAGATTGTGTTAAAAAGTATCACAAAATAATCCCAACCTTTTAAAGTGCCAATTTATACATGTTATTCACAAAAGGTGTGGCAAATGCTAGGAAACTGTTCAGCCAGAAAGGCTGGAGAGAGCTATAAATCAATCATTATGTCTGATTGGTTATTGTGTTAGATGAGGTAAATACTGGAAGGGATTACTGATGGAAGTGATCAACATAAGAAGAAATTAAAAATGGAAGAAATTTAGGTGACTATGGTTGTCAGATAGGCCAATAAATATTTTTTTCTTTAGAGCTATTGCATGCAGCACAAAGCAGTACAGGAATGTTGAAACAAGTCTAAAGGTGTTTTCAGGAATTGTTCCGTGCCCATGTCTCTCTATGGACCATAGGTACAATTAGGGGGGAGGTCATATTGCCAGTTTCGTTTTCGTTCTGAGGCTGTTGCTCTAATGGGTGAAGGAAACATAAATAATGCCAATTGCGCTATGAAATAAACTAGGTTGCCATTTAGCTTAGAAGTCTAGGCAGCATAAATTTGTTGAGAGGGTGGCTGCAGGGAGTTTCCTGTTCCCCTAATAACACTCATGAAAATTTGTATTAAATACAATCACTAATCTGTTGAGTTTATTTAATGTTGTTAAAGCGGGTGGTTGGAGGAAGTTTAATGTTGCTCTCAGAGCTGTTAAAAGGGGAATAGGAAGCCGATCTGTTTGTGGTGTCTGTATTATGTTCTGTTGTCCTGTATTTGTCCAGTCTTGTCTTTGCTTGTTGCCATTGGTGTCGAGGGTGGTTTCCTTCACCGATTGGGCTGGCAGGTCTTCATATAAGTGAAATACCCTTGAGAACGACGTTAACCCCAATCAATAAACAAACAAACAAATCAATGTTGTTAAATGAACTTTGATAATTTTGCAACTTTAGAAAGTCCCTAGATCAATTCCAGACAACAATAGATTATTTTTGTTAGACATATAGATTATCTTTGGCTCAGGTCTGTGGGACAAGCTGTTTAAGGATTTCTGGATCCATGGCTAAGTCCCCAGGTCATTATCCAGATGCAGTTCAGATGATCTGTAAGAAGTCAGACTGATGGAGAAATCAGAAATTGTGGAGAAAAACTGTTTCCTTCCATCTTTTAGGAAAAAAAAGAGAATCAATTCTAGGCAGAGTTCTCAGTTTTGAGTAGTCTTTGGTGAGTCTGTTAATACAAAGCCAAAGTCCAAATAGGACGAAGCCTTTACCTGATTGAGCTTTTTTTTTTCTTAGAGGATTTTGAAAAGCTCTCCAAATTCAATAAGGGTAGTTTTTCCACTAGATTTCTTACATTTTAGACAGAAGACAAATATTGATCACCAAATTTTGAATTCTGTTATTTCAATAAAATGTCATAGCATTTATAGCATAAGCATATATGTAATCTTATCACCAGGATCTACTCTAAACATGAAAATCAATTCACTTCTGATTTCATAAAAATCAAAGCATTTACTTCCTTATGTTCATTGAATAAAATCGAGTTAAATGTTGTCAGTGACGGCCTTGCGATAATAATCTGGTTTAACACAATCTACTCTCTTTCTGGTTGAGGAGCTCAAGTCCTACTCAGAATGCTGACCAATCAAGTTCTAGATTTATCGACTTTTTAGATTGCTGACCAATCCAGTCTGTGATTGATTCACTCTTTAAAATGCTGACCAATCATGTTAAAGATTTATTGTCTCTTCAGACTGCTGACCAATCAAATTCAAGAATCATTCACCCTTCAGAATGCTGACCAATCAGGTTGAAGATAAAGTTTCTAAACATTTCACAAATCCTAGTGTCACAGTGGCTATACCCCTGTTGTTGTCTCATTTATTAAACAGAAAGTTGTTTTCAATACAAATGATTTTGTAGATGTCTGATTTTAATGTTATCTTTGCTATAAAAGCAAAATAACAGTTTGACTAAAAGGGTTGACAGGCCGCTGAACAGGATAAAATGGGGAATAACTTATTGTTGGTATATCATAAAAAAATGTATGAAAGATTTTAGGATGAAATAAAATAAGACTCATGAAAGTTTCCTTCAATTTAATCATTACTTTGTTGACAAAGGCTGTTAAGTTCATTCAGTTTTGTTAAAAGAACATTATTGATTTTGCTATTTCTGATAATCCCCAGATCGATTTCAGCACATT
The DNA here is from genome assembly GCA_030265115.1 of Mopalia vespertina. Taxonomy (NCBI): domain Eukaryota; kingdom Metazoa; phylum Mollusca; class Polyplacophora; order Chitonida; family Mopaliidae; genus Mopalia; species Mopalia vespertina. Next base: position 4,418 of record JAQQZZ010021894.1, on the reverse strand, counting down.
TCCAGAGATTATTTTTATTAGACATATAGATTATCTTTGGTTCAGGCCTGTGGGACAAGCTGTTTAAGGATTCTGGACCCATGGCTAAGTCCCCAGCACCCAGATGCCCAAAAGACGATAAGTCACTAACACCAGATTTAATTACTACCAGATATTATTTAATAGTGTTTTTTAGCAACTGGCCCCAGATCGTTCTTTGGAAGCTGTTCAGATGATCTGTAAGAAGTCATAATGATGGAGAAATCAAGAATTTTGGAGGAAAGCTGTTTACTTTCATCTTGTAGTAAAAAAAAATTCAATTTTCGGAAAAGTACACTGTCTCAGTTTTTAGTAAACTTTGACAAGTCTGTTAATACAAAGCCAAAGTCCAAATAGAACGAAGCCTTTACCTGTTTGGGTGGGGTTTGTTTTTCAAGGAGGCTTTTGAAAAAACTCCAAAATTCAACGAGAAGTCATTCAATTTGATTTCTTACATTTAAGACAGAAGACAAATATTGGTCACCAGAGTTTGAATTTTATTATTTGAATAAAATGTCATGGCATAAGAATATGTAATCTTATCAACTGAATCTACTCCAAACTGAAAAATCGATTCATTCTTATTTGATTGAATAAAATCGAGTTAAATGTTGTCAGTGATAATAGATAATTATCTGGTTAAACACAATCTATGCTATTTCTGGTTGAGGAGTTAAGTCCTACTCAGAATGCTGACCAATCAGGTTCAAGATTTATTGATTTTTCAGATTGCTAACCAATCCAGTCTGAGATTGATACACTCTTTAGAATCCTGACCAATCCAGTTCATGATTCATTCACTTTTCAGATGTTGGCCTATCAATTTGAAGATAAAATTTCTAGACATTTCACAAATCCTAGTGTCACAGCAGCTTTACCCTCGTCATCATCTCGTTTATAAAACAAAAAGTTTTTTTGAATTCAAATGATTTTGCAATTGTCTGATGTTAATTTTATCCCTGCTCAAATGAATGATATCACAGCTTGACTGCCAGAGTTGGCAAGCTGTTGAACCTGATAAAAGAGAGAATAGCTTATTGACTCATTATATCACCAAACAATGTATAGAAGAATTTAAGATTGCGTTTTGGGAATCTTCAATAAGAGTCACGAAGGCTTTATGAAAAATTGCAATGACTTATTTGTTTACAAAGTTTATTGAGTTCATTCATTGTTGTTAAAAGAACATAGTGGATCATGGAATTTACGAAAGTCCCTAAATCAATTCCAGACAACAATAGATTATTTCTGTTAGACATATAGATTATCTTTGGCCCTGGTCTGTGGGACAAGCTGTTTAAGGATTTCTGGATCCATGGTTAAGTCTCCCTCTCATTGGTGTTCAGATGATCTGTAAGATGAAGAAATCTATTTTAAAAACTTGTGGAGGAAACATTATTTGCTTTGCAGCTTGACGTAAAAAAAGAAATCCAATTTTGTGGTAGGCTACACTTTCCTTTTTTTGAGTGATCTTTGACCTGTCTTCAAAGTCAGACAGAAATAATAACTTTCCTTCTTGGGTGTTTTTTTTCTGCTGGCCGTGATAAATACTGATCAAAACAGTTTGGATTTTATTTTTTCAATCAAACGTCCAGGCACAAAAATGTTCAATCTTTCCTTCAGCCTACTACAAAAAGAAAGAATCCATTCACTTATTATTTGTCAAAAAAGCAATTAATTTATAATGTTCATTGAATAAATTTGAATGAAATGTTGTCAGTGATGGCCTTGAGATAATACTCTGGTTAAACACAATCTCCTCTCATTCTGGTTGAGGAGTTCAAGTCCTGCTCAGAATGCTGACCAATCAGCTTAAAGATTTATTATCTCTTCAGAATGCTGACCAATCAGGTTCAAGATTTATTGACTGATTTTTATGTCTTATAGAAAGTGAATACTGAGAGTAGTTTGCGTTACTTTGGGTACACACTATCTCATTTTGATTAGATTGTACACATACACCATGTAGTTCAGACCGTTTTGCAGTTTGAAACCTGTCCAGAAATCGAACCCAAGACACTCATACTTATGTAGTAGACTTTGGTCTTTAAGGCAAAATTTTCTGAACTAGAATCTGTAAAGTTTTATTGCAAAACAATGAAAATTTATTGACTCTGCAGATTGCTCACCAATCTGCAATAATGTAGTTGTTCACCCCTGTGAGACAGAATGGATTCTCCATGTAATTGTTCACCTCTGTGAGACAGAATGGATTATTCTCAAGGAGAAACTTTGTCACAGATTTCTCTCAAATAGCCAGGGGTTGAAATGTTTAAAAATTTGCACATGTGTAAGGAGAAATGTAGTCTTATTTTCAACCTGTCCCCTGTCAATTTGTACCTGTCCTCTTTTTTTATTTTTGTGTAAAATAGAAAAGGGCTTACAGATGCAAATTAAAGATAGTGTTTAATATTTAGCAATATGAAAACCTCAATGTTTAAAACGTCATTCTGGTGACCTATGTGAGTAATGTTCCATTGGCTAAGAATAAGAGAACACACTCATCTTTTTGATCAATTAAAACTGAATTTAAAAAATACATTTCTTCTTTATTGTAAATAACCTCTCGCCGGCGACAGGCAGTTTTTTTTTCACCTGTTGCTTGTGAAAATCCACTTGTCAATGACTGGCAGACAGGCAACATTTCTACCACCGGATATCCCTTTTGTTTTATATAGCTTTTTTTCTGGCCTGTGAAATCTGGGTCTATTGATCTGTGGCCTCGGGTTGATTAAATTTAAATAAATAATGGACTCTCAAACATGGTGTTAAACTCCAAACAGCGTTCATCTTTCAAAACCCTAAAATTATCATTGGCAGGGACAAGAGAACAACAACTAATCTCAGTCAGCAGTTCAGTTCTGTCTACCTGCAACCATCTTCTCTAGCCAAGAGTTTTATTCCGAGCTACCCGTGGCAGATTAATCACATATAAATAGAATTACAGCTATGCCCCCCTGGCAGATAAAATGACCAAGTTTCGAGTTAAAGCGCTGATTACATATGTTGAATGTTATTCTCAAGTTTTGACAATTTGTTTAACTATACTAAAGTAAAGCACTTTTAGCATATATATGGAGAGTTGTTGTCTGTAAGGATGGGAACATATGCAATACTCTCATTGAGTTGGTTGAATACCCCGAATATATCCTTTTTTTGACAAACTTCACCCACTTTCATTATTGACTATCGCTGTCGTAACACAACATCTGATTGGTTGCACAGAAGTTCCCACGCATCCAATCAATCACTTGGCAGCCGAGTCCGATGATATGCCTTCAATCCGCCAAGGGTTGTAATATAGAGTAGGTCTGAACAAAACTCGTGGCTAGTGAAGATGACCTTCAACCTGTAAGTTTCTGATATACCAAAAATAATGCAGTGGGTGTATTGTTATACAAAGCTTTATTGAAGTTTACAAGAAAAAAGCTTATATCCCCAACCTGCATTTTCCAGGTAGTAATGTGAGCATGAGAACAAAAATAGGTGTTATAATCCAGATGCTGGCTGACAAGTATCATTTTCACCAGAAACTAGACAATCAAAAGTAGGTCAGCTTTAGTTTTTTCCTTGCAGAAAGTATGTGAATTTCCCTAAACAATAGCTGTGTGAAGAGCTGTCAGCTAATGTAATCATCTCCAATAGAGGCTTTCCCTTTTTTAGTTGCAGAGAAATGGCTGGAACACTGTTGTAAATACATCGATGCCACTCTTCATAATATGTCTGTGTGACAGAATTCTCTTTCTAAAGAACACAAGAATAATTTCACAGCTTTCAGCTTCGGAAACTGTCAGTTTCCCATTAGGGGTCTAGTGAATGTCTGCTTACATGTACCTGGACTCCAGCTAACATGGCCTTTTCTAGAATGTTGGTTGGCACAGTGGTTTATATGATTGGCATTTACTGGCATCTCCGTCTTGTACAACAAAAACGTGAAATTTAAGATCTTGGCTGTTCATATGAGGTTTTCCACCGTAATAATGCAAGGAACATTGTATGGGTGGACCATCCGTTGTCTTATAAGTGAAATACCCTTGTCAACTTGAATATGACGTTAAACCCTAATCAAGCAAACAAACAAACAAACGAACGAACCAAATGTACAAATTTGTCTAGTTAATCCATGTTTGTTTCTTATCTGTTCTTGCCAGGAAATGAGAAAACTATTGGACTAGCACCATTTTGTTCCAATCCAAAGAGTAACACACTCGTATGGACAGTTTATCATACATGTACATGTACATGTATGATGTATCTGTCTTTACTTAGCACTGGAGGAAGATAAACTTTCCAACTTTATCAAAACACTTCCCATTTTCTGCTCCCTCTGGCTAAGGGCAGTTTGTTTGAAGAGTAACAATGCTGTCTTTACTTAGCACTGGAGGAAAATTAACTTTCCA
>JAQQZZ010021883.1:0-11113 GCA_030265115.1 Mopalia vespertina | reverse complement strand
CCCCGCCCCCCCCCCCCCCCCCCCCCCCAGGTCTGTCAGGAAAAATCTGAAGGTAACACGGAAAATCCTCGGAGCATTCAAGTATTTGCCCATCTGGTATATATATACATATTTTGAATATATGAAGAGAGAACAATTTATATATATATTTATATCTCTGCATTTTTATGAAATGAAGGTAAACAAAAAGCAAGCATATACTAAACTTCGTATGAAATTGGTATTGAATAAAGCTACATCGCCTCAGCCCATGATGAAGCCACTTGTCCTATGGGATCTTCATTTCGTCATCTTGCATCCAGAAGACGCCGAAACGTTTAACATATACGGTGTTTAACCCGCTATGAAAAATACTTGTATATAATGGGCTTATACTGCATGGTCTTGGTTGAAACTCCAAATATAAGCCTACTTGTAAATGTTTTACACTAAGTTTGCTTAAGAAGATTGTCGTTTTTAATGAAACATGTACGGTATCAAACTGCCGCATGGACCATTTTAAACCATTTGAAACATTGGAGGCAATTGGTATCATTGTGTTATTTATACCTGAGCAGAATTCTAAACTTTATTCAGTTCGTGAATCGTCTACCAGACTTCACTTGTAATCGGGAATTTCAGTTATAAATCCGGCGAAGCGAGCAACTTCAGGTAGACACCGCATTATACAAGCACGTTACCCATAACACAACTCGAGAATATTAATAAACTTCGCTCTGTGAGTTTATCTATACATTTTATGATTCATCGATTTTAATTGATCTACATCCCTGTACCAGTGTGATTGATTTTTAGAAATACATACACAGAGTCCGAATACCGGTGGAGGCAAGCAACATTGTTGTCTATATTAAAAATATATACACACAATTAGATGATTCTAATATATCTCGTACCACCTGCATGTGTCCGTGTCCATCCTCCTGTGATTATAGAAATAGGGTGGTAATTATTATTGTATAATGTAATGGGTTTCATTTGTTGTCTTTGTAAAATATACTGATAATTAGTTTGCAAGTCTAAAAAACGAAGCCTATTTCCCCTTGCACCTACATCTGCTTGCATTTGACATTTGACCAATTATTTAATGATGTAGTGTTATTGGGGTTTATTTAGATCATGGCCAGTCAGCAGGCCGAAATCACCATTAACCCGAAAGTCTCCAAGCTGTCATATGTGAAAACAGTACAGGTCTAACAGATTTTTAATCTGGATTTAATACGTAATAAATCCATACATTCATTCCCTCGCACACACTGTGACACACTATGTGGGCTATTTACGTGTTTAAAACGTTTGGGAAATATCCCAAGACTATTGGGGAATCGCATACATGCCTAAAATCTAAAATACTCAAACTTTGGCACATGCAAACTAAAATTAAGGAAATAAAAGCAGTTTTCGAAGATGATACCTGTTCTTTTTTTATTTCTAAAAACTAATCTCCTTTGCACAGGGATGTTCTTTCTATATATATTTTCCCACCGACAATACAATTGTCTTTATAAGGAGTCACCAAACTAGTCAGAAGACTCTAGGTCAATGAGAATATATGCAATTTTCTGCGAACATCAAACCTCAGAAAGTCCCTTATTTGTGTAATTACCAACACAAAAACACTGTTTGTAAAATGTTCTAAAGATAGAGAAGAAAGTTTTTGTCTGAAGAAATTAAGCTTTCATTGTATTTAAGACTTCGTCGGGAGAGTCTATACGAATGCAAGCTTTTGATAATCACCAGCCTGTAATACTTGATAGCTAACGATACATCGCAGTCGATAGTTCAAATAATGTTTTCAAACCAAGAGGTCATCTTTAGATCAAACAGTATGTTATATTTCAGTCAACGTCACCTCATACCTGTGAACGATATATCAATGCAAACACAAAACAATGTTTGCTTGGGTAAGGATATACAAGAACATCAATTACAGGTATTTAATCCGCTTCAATTTTATTTAAGATTTTATCAACAAAGATGTTTCTTCTATTATATAATCTAAATATTTTAAGGAAACCTAAAAAATCTCCTATGACTGACTGACTCATGTTTAACGATATTTCTCGTGTACATGACTGTCATGAAATCTATGCGTATATAGTCTTTTTTATTCACCAAAAACAGCAGGACCTCGGGAATGGAACAAATTGCCACTGTCTCCTAAACAAATACCTTCTTCTTCACTCTTTAAATCTAAACTTAAATCATATTTAATTGATCAAATACCACGTGTGTAGGTGTAACAAAAAAATTAAAAAACAAAACAAAAAGTAATCTATATTCCATCTCTGCTATATACATGTTTGTCTTATTTAAATTAACTTTAATTTATAACCGTAATTTATTCACTGCCACATATTTTCAGCTTTTATAAATTATAAGTGATATTTATGGGATAGATCAAGCTCATTTTGGGCTTTACTCCCGCCAATAGAAAACTAATTTATTTGTATACATTGTTTACATTCATTACGAAAATCTGTATATGTTAATGATGCATTGATATAACATTGTTGACTGCTTCATTGGTGAATAAACAAAACAAACAAACAAACAAAGACAATGATATAATGGAAAGGGCTGGCATTGTTGTGAGAATAATGTTCTTCCCTGCATTGGTAAGCCTAAGTAAAGACAACAGGACTGTGTATGGATCTCGTTTAAGGCCTATGTTGTATCTAACTGCGACATATAGCCGTGTAGATATATTTCAGATGTCTACTGATAAATTTCCATACATAATTGTGTTGTTGTTCTGTGATCTTTCATAACTTATAAATGAATGAAACAGACCAAAACAAACACTGTTTGCACGAGTTATTTCCCCTAAAAGATCCTTATTATAATCCACCTAATAAAAGCCCAAACTTAAGAGCATGTCCAGTATTACGCTGTGAGACATGCATGTCCAGTATTACGCTGTGAGACATGCATGTCCAGTATTACGCTGTGAGACATGCAATGAGAGGGGGGGGGGGCTGATTTATCGTTGGTTACGATTACATTATTTCGATGTTCATTCTTTGACACTTTGAAAAAGAAAATCATTCTGTTTTTTCATGGTTCTACGCTACTGACTGTGAAATGTATTATAAGTCACTTATACCTGTCCTTGGAATATAAGAACTGGACAATATGCAGTAATCAATTTAACAAAAAAATTACTTTTGATAAAATTTAACAAAGGATATTAAAGTTTATAATGTCTTATGAAAGAGATCAGACATAATAAGCATGTAAGTCGTGAACATTTCTGTAAATGCACAGAAATAACATGCACATACTTCCATCGATGGTAAGAACCTGAACACGTTTATAAGAAATTATAGGGTCCCTGTACATCATGACAGCTTTAAAGACATTCCAATTAATGTCAAACCAATTTAAAATATTCGTTTTGAGCTACCTTATTTGGAAAACGTGTCTGTACTCCACACTTCTTAAACAAGTATTTAAATTGACTTAGGAATCATGTTTTGTTTGCACTTTTCTTTGCGAGTATGATCTTGCTTTTGTGATATTCTTAAAAGTAAACAAGACTTTGTAAAATTGTCATCGATTATCGATTGTGAGTGCAACAGATGCGGAGTGATGATGTTAGCTGCTGTTGACTCCATGTCTTTTTCTTAAGTTTTAAAGGTACGGGGTGGGGCATTTAGGGGCGGGGTGACACGCACAAGTTATATGGGGTGGGGTGTGAATTTATCTGTATATGCAATTCAAAATAAGGAGCTATATGGTGGCTATACAAGCGAGCCTATATACCTATATTGTAATTGTTGGCCTTGGTCCGCCTACCCTACTTAGACAGTCTCTCACAGTGTTCGACTTATCAGCGAGGCTTGAACCGACTTAACGTACTTAACACATTGTTATAATCGCATAGAATTAGGAGTTTGGAGAAAGTGAAAGGCACAGCAAGCTGATCTTCTGGGCTATAGAATTCTAAAGGGAATTGAATCCCACTCGAGCACAATGCTTCAACGTCAGCACGCCGGCAACAGGTTGTTTCGATCGGCTTCTATGGCTGGGGTATTTTAACCGCAGGAGCTTCACGTCAGGTATCAGTCTCTTGCGACTCTGCACACGACAACATGCACGCGGGACACAGCACATGAGGTAAGTCTTCATTCTTGTCATTTTCTCAACTTGTTCGATTTTCATTGTAATTTTGTTGGTGTATCCGGTTTGACTATTTACCTTTGCAATTTTCGTAACACATCATTCACATCGCCGAGTATAAACAAGGTACGCTTTGTGTGTTTTTCACTTCAGGTGTCAGTAAGTTTCTTAATCTTTTCTGTAGTAATTGTAACTAAAGTTTATGCACATTTGTAAAACTTGCCTGGGAACGTATATAGAAATTATAACATGTCCGGTATTCGCGTCTATATAAAGTTATTCGCATGTGGCTTATGAGAATGGCACCTGTTGCTAGTCAGGGCCCAATGTAAGAGACACATTATTCTTTGCATTCACATTTTGCCGTTAATTAAACTTACCGGTGCGTAACATGGCTCGTACGTTGTTCAAAGCGTTAGTATAATAATAAATGTAGTTAAAAGAATTTGGAAGCCGCCTATGGTGATCGAGGCCAGCACCAATGGTTCGCGAGACGAACACTCTACTGGAGTCTGGGCCATAGATATAGATGCTCATGTAGAGCGACCCATATACTCTATGTACTGTATAGTTTATTGGATACGAATTCGAATCTACCCATATACATGCATACGCATAGTTTTTATGGTAGATCTATAAACAAATTTTTTGGAGCCATGTTTTGGAAATATATATGTATAGCTAAACGTCTGGCTTCAAACAGTTCGATTTTTAAAATATATTTTTGAGTCTGGTCTCTGTTGAAAGTTTTTGTTAACCTTCATAGTTCGAATGCATAAATTAAATTCGTTATTTCTGCCAAATAACCAACCTTCCAGGTTGTAATCTTTAAAAAAATAAGTTTGGCATATAAAATTGTAATTGATATAAAAATTGACATTATCAAATTTTAAATCGATATAAGTGCAAAGAATAACAGTGCATCCACTCATACATTAACAATATTAACAACTGACGATATTATAGATATAGCATTATTCTAAATATCATAAAAAGTTGATTTTCTAGGCAAAATCCATCATTACATATGCCATAGTAACTGTTACTGTATTTCAGTAGTTACATTTTCACGACAAAACTTATATAACTTCAAGACTGAAGGTAACTTGCATTCACATGCTCACGCACACACCAACCAGTTTGTAATAAAACAAAAAACGTCAAAGTTTTGAACCAACGCGTCTGGAGACATTACGGTTTGGCTTATAAGACAACGCCTGCAATAGCTTGCAGAAATGTTACAACTGTGGCGCAAGAATTTTTATATGTAATTTGGTCGGATCTTCAATGGAATTGATCCGGAAATAGTCTTAATTGTTAAATGGGTTTGACCCCAAAATCAGTTTTTGGGCCAAGCACATTTATGTGTATTAAAAAAATGTCATTGACAAAATCTGCCCGTTGAATACGTTTCTTAGTTTGAGAACATCTCCTTTGACGCTGTGTTCTTCATCCGAAGAATGAGTCCCCAACAGGAAAAGAATGATGGGATTAAATTTGAATAGCTGAATTTGTTTTTCTTGTTGTAGGCAGGGGAAGTCACTCTGTGTAAATATGGTTGTCTCATCTTTTGATTGTTGCTCAGAAAGCCGCTTGTAATGTACTCGGCTGTCGGGCAACAACCAAAGACTGACGGCAGTCAGCTATCTTCAATGCACACCTAGATTGGTCTCTTCACAGATGGTATTCTTAGATCGGTTTACAACTTCATTAATATGTAGGTATAACGCCTTACCATATAAGGCAAAGACTGTAGTACTTAAATCCAAACTTCTGCATCACTGTTTGCTCTGACATAGTTCTCAATCAAATATGATGGAATCCATTTTATATTTTGCTTAACACATGTTGGTATCTAGGATCCATAACAATACAGTCATGGTGGTACGATATCTCCCTTTGTATACGACAAAGTGATACAATATCTCCTTTTTATTTGTCAAAATCCAACACATGAACCTACAAACTTTTGTGTAATGACATTAACGTATTCGTTAACTATTGTATTCATCAGGGTAGGGCGAAATTAATTTTCAACTTTTCAATTTTTTAAGCCTAAATATAGTTCTATAAAGTATTCACATTGGCACAGTAATGGCGATTTATTAAAACAGATTAATCATCACATCTTCCCGATAAACTCCCAGGGGTTTTAAATGGATCTCAACCTCGAATTGTTATGGGTTACATAAATATACTTCGAGAGGTACGTACATGACCACGTGCATGGTATAGAATGTATGTGATAAATACGAAGCAAACAAGATATTCGGCCTGGGTTGTAAGAATAAATCAACCTGCGAACTGGTGCTTCAAGGAACTATAAATTATCCGATGAATATGTCCGCTAATGGGAGTTACTTGTTGTCTGATACAGAGGGAAGATTTGCCTTAACTATACTAGGTCCTTTAGATTGAAACCCTATGGATACAACGTTTGAAGAGTTTTAATCCAATACGTTTTTCTTTTTAAACGTTTCTGTTTTGTTTCCTTTTCAGAGGGAAGAAGTGTTTTTTTTAATCAGCATGATTTCAAAATGATGTAAAGAACTACTTGTGTTCAATAAAGATAAATTTGTTTAAATAGGTTTTGCTTTGACACATCTGAAGTCGGAGTAAGATAATTGAATGTTATCATAATGGGTTGAAGGTATAATTTATCAAGAAAAATAGAAACGCTGTATAAATAGGCTGATTAGGCGATCACATTTTATATATTGCATTACGTAACTGTGCAAGTATTAATCGAGTCCGGGAAAATTTTGTCGCGTTTTGCTTGCAGTCCAAAGTCCTCACTTTAAAGAGTATTTTTAATATTGCTCACCTTGTCATTATATCTCAATATATCTGAACCAAGTAGGTGTTTTAGCCTATAGCTATAGACGCATAGATTGTCTTTCTTGAGTTCTCGAGAACTTTAACACCAGATGTCCCCTATTGATTATCAGGGACGGTTTAAGTTTTAAAGAAGCTTGGAAAGTTCCAGACGCTCTGTCACTGGCTATTCTATATAAATCTAAAGCCGCTCAAATATTTCCATAACAAAGCCGTATTGAAAAGAGGGTGCAGTCATGTGTCCGAGACTCAATACTGGATAATAAAGACTGACACATCAGAATAAAGTAGCTAAAGATAGAGTCACCAAAAGCCGATTAGTTAACAATACACCGAAGGTAACATGTTTTCATACCAGTCCCGATTAGGTGCAATAATCAGGGGACAACACTCTTGCTGTAGTATCTTCTTCCATTTGATGGGCTTTCTCATAGCCGTTCTGAATAGAAACAGTACAATTCTAGAAAGCTGTACAGAATATGTATTTACGAAAAACATTTAAACATCGTATAAACATAATTTGGTCCTATACTGACATGTGCTATGGGTGTCCATGGCCATGTAGATACAAACAAATATACGGTCATGTATAGATACATAAATGTATCACACATTTCCCTCGGAAAGTTAGAGACCAGAAACCATTGCTATAGACATTGTTGGGTCGCCAGTTTATTTTTGTCGTGGTTAAGAATCTTTAAGGTCATCTATAAATACCGAAACTTCTTAAGCCGTGAAAAGATAAGGAAATATACCTGGTTTGTAGCAACCCTTTCATCTATTAAAGATTCACTAAAACGAACCTTTATTTTGTTTCAAATGACAATTTGATGGGATTGATAACAGAAATACAACTAATTTAACAATATTTATCGTTGATTGGGATACGACTACCTTACAGTTCAACTCCCGCCAACTAGTGCTGCCGTGTACCAATAATTCTGTTCAGTAACCTGTTGCTAACCTTTCGGTTGAGCACCTGGATTTTTAATATTGACTTGACCATAACAGATTGACATTGTAGTTCCGAGCAGTAACTGATTAGCAAGCTCGATCACAGATCGATTTGGCATAAAATAAAATAATGTAATTCCGATTATTGAATTCAATTTTGTAATCTATAATTCTGCTTCTCTATTGTAGCCATCATCAGGAATATGTCAACCTGTAAAACGAAACTACTACACTTAAACTCCGTGTGTGTTATTCTATGAAACATTTTTTACATTACTGAAACACTTTGTCGTTTTAGTGGTTGACCTATTCCTGATGATATCTACATCGGGTTACTGACTAGTTATTCCACAGCTGACCACAAGGTGCCACCGAGGAACTTTCCTCTCAGTTCCCGGAGACAACTACTTCAAAACTGTGCAAAAAAGTTGCAGAGTGAAACCCCTAAAATTAACTAACTATTTCGCTGATGAATTATCAAGGCATGTACATTTGGCTTTTTAAAATTATTTTATCGGACCATGTGAATTTTGTTTGATTGGGGTCATTGCTTTCTGACTCCCCCATACAGTAACCAGAGACTGTGGACTATGTCATACTGTTTGGTTTCAACATGATGGGCAAATAACCACAGCTGTCATATCGAGCGCTTGTCTTTCAACTTTGAAAAGTCGATTAGGGATAGAGTGAGTTTCACGCGTCACACATGTGCCTCGCCTCCTCAAATCAATATACTCCTGATAAATGTATAAATCGTGAAGTGTATACTACATAGATTGAATTAAAATCATTGACAAACTGACATACAACAAATCTGGATATCCTACGTTCTCATTCATACGTATGGTGGCTGGATCGCTTGTTTTAGAGTGATTGATTAGTTTGCTACGCCACATTCAGCTGTATATAACTCATCATGTAATGTGAACAGCCGTTTTTGATTTTGTGAACCTCTTTTCTCATTAACTTCCCTATTTGACTATAAACATTTAGACAAACATTCTATAGTTATATTTAAGAATTGCTTAAAATTGTTGATACATGTTATGAGTCCATACATGTATAGGTACAATAATCGGGCGACTTACATTGTACATATCTCTGTGCACCTAATTAGTTATATGTCCGAATTTCAATTTGATGAAATTGTAACTCTCTACCGAACGCACCATGTTATATAGGTTGGACTTCAGAAGTTTCCTAAACAGTGCAGCTTTCTAACTTTTCTAAAGAGATCAAATTTGCGAAAACTACTTTTAGGACTAACAGCATTAAGTTAATTTTTTTAAAGCATATTTTGTTTGTAAGAAAATAAAAAAGAACTCTGCTTGTGAAAACGTTTGTTCTCGAAGTCTACTGTTTAATTCAAATACACACCCCTATACGGACATGTAATTGATCTGTTGGCCTTTGCTAACTGGTTTGTAGTAATAGCCAGCAGATAGTCAGTTCAGGCGAGATAATCCCCTTCATCCCTTCCACCTACCGATACACATAATCTTTGAGGCACGCATTTTACAATTTTAACTTTTTGCATTATCAAGATTATGAAAAGAAGATTTCAAAAAGGTAAAAAAAATTAAAAAGTCAAAATTAAGGTCCTTACGGTCTATAGAAACAAAACAGTGAAACGCGTACTTTTGATTGTAATAATTTTTGTGTTTTTAAGAAAGTGAATATTAAAAGCATTTTTGGGATAACACATTCTTGGTTTGAACTGATTTTAGTTCAGATAATTTTGTTAGCCGAGACCCATCCGCGATCCGGACGCACGACCCACAGAGTAAGGAACCGGCAACCATGCAATGGTAAATATCAGCAACCAAGTCCACTCAGCCAGCCGGCCTTCTATATAATGTCCAATTGTGCTTTATTGTGGAATAGTCCAGGATATTTATCCATTAATGAATACGGTGGCCATATAGAAGCTACACGAGTTGATGTTTAAGTAGTTGACCAATGTTTAATAACCTCAGCAATTGTACACAGATGTATTATATAAACACAGGGAGAATAATAATCGTCTCTGTGTGCCTCAAACTCAGTTAAAATCATTCGGCATATACATTCTTAGAAATAATGTTTTTTTTAGGGTAATTTAGAACAGAGGATGGTTCTAAATGGAACCATAAGGAAAAAAACGGTTCTTTGATAAAATAAGATAGAGAGAAATACATGCTGCTTTGCTTTGAGTGTATAAACTGGAGAACCCTTGTAAAAGAAAAGTACACTTCTGCTGGTGATTTTTCAACGGTTTGCGCAAATATTTAATCCAATTTTCTTTTTCCGTTTCCATGCTATGTATTGTTTAGCAAACATTCATCTCGTATCACGCTAAAATGTCTTTATATCTGGATCGACATTCTGATGACGATGATACGGTGTGCGAGTATACAGTATTGACCAAGGTGTGAACGTCCTCGGTTCTTTTCAGATACGTAATCGAAGCTCGGAGGTGATTGGGCGCAATTATACCACTCAAAACTATAAGTAGTTTGAACTAAAGCTTTCAACGGGTCTGTAAACCTTAAATTATAATTCGATCTTTCATATGCGCTATATTGTACACACAAATATTGGCCTGATAATAAAATATAAGTAAACGTAGATCCGTTAGTTCTAATTTCCCTGTGGAATTGACATAGAAAGCCCAGAAATACCCCGTAGTCGACTCTGTCGTGTTCAACAACAAACTGTTTTATGCCTTGGCCTGAGATGGTGTCTATGTGGGTTTACCGATATGTCGCATACTATTCTGATTAAATTATATCTCAATTATCTCCCCTGTATCGTCGCATCCAGGCCTGGCAAAAACCGAGACTGACAAAAACCTAATCTAACAACTTAGATTAGACAAATATAGAGGAGTTCCCATACAGTCAGAATCAAAATTGAGAAAAAGCAAGCCGATGAGTTTCGCTGATCCATCATGTTATGTGACTTTTGATTGGTCTATTGAGACACTGACTTTTCATGAACGACCTGACGTCATTAAAGGCTATTTGCTACACTTTAAAACAAAATCCTTGACAAAGTTATGGAAACAATTCCATAACGCCTTTAATGTGGAATTTTCCTTAACTTTAGTGGAATTTTTCGTAACCTCTTAAGGATAATCCATAAACATGTTTGGAATAGTCCTTGCCCCCGAGACAAATTCCATGTCGTATTCCTTGAAAGTTATGGAATATTCCGCTGGTGC
>JAQQZZ010021872.1:0-11114 GCA_030265115.1 Mopalia vespertina | reverse complement strand
ACACACCCACCCAGACACTTAGGTTAGGTTTCACATGTCAATATTAAAAAATGTGTTGAAATATGGATGACATTGTGACCGTTTTGTCACGCTTTCTCACTGTTGCTACAGTCCTGCATTGTGACGGCCCATATTCAAAGGAATCTACAGTGGAATGTCTGTGGAATACTTGTAGCTCAAGGCTGAGGTGTATGATTAAAACGCATGTGGTATTTGCTAAAAGCTTTAAGGTTTAAAAATCATGCACTTTTGTTGAAAGAAATGCCATAGATCTTTTTGTCTCAATATTAAAAGTGCACAAGGCATATGATGAATACCTGGATCTACTTTTTGGGGAGATTCCTAGTTTTCTACTGAAGGCCAATTCATTGTTATTATGCCAGGTTTATTTATTTAAGGCCAGTGGAGAAGCATTTAGTGTGTGAACTTATTAATCCTACTTTGATATACTATTCATGGGATAGAGTACATCTGTTGATCATCAGGTATACAAGGGATTCATGACTTTGATGTGGCTTCGGCAATCATAGAGGTGTTTTTTTTACAGGTTTCCTATCGTTATAAGGCAAGGAATAGTATGAAGTGGACTGCTGCGTCATATAAGTGAAATACCCTTGAGTACAACATTAAACCCTAATCGAGCAAACAAGTCACTTATTTAAGCCTATATTTCTAGCAGATACAAATACAACTCAATGTACTCAATTTTTAAATGGTGCAAGGAGTAAATGTACTAATAGGTTTATACAGTATTACATTGTTTCCAACTGATGGCCAACATTTTATTCAGGGCATTGAAAATGACTATGATTTCTATACTTGGGACAAACTGGTCACCGGGGTGATAACCAGAACAGGAGCGGAGGTTGTTCCTGGTTATCATTTTTTTTATTCTGAGCTGCTTTACCTTACAGTCATGGGCAGTAGGTTTGCCAGAAATTATAAGCATGGTGTCCAAAATGATCATTTTGCTTCAATTTTTAAGTAACTGGGTTTCCAATTTTGACAGTTTCCCCATCTCTGGCATGTTAAAGTTTCTTTAAACAGGGTGTCCAAATGAGGAAATTGATCAATCCAGGGTCCAAAGGATGGGTGGACACCCCTCTGATTAAGCCCTTGCTTGGGGGACCTAGGGGCTATAACCAAAATCAATACCTAGCCCCCTTGTGGCCTAGAAGTCTATAACTAGAATCTAAAGCTACGCACCCCGACTAATAAATTGATCAATGTTCAACTGCATCCCACCAATCATTTATGGGCTCACAGCTTACCTGCATATTTCATTATTAACAATCGCCACATTTGTTTTACAAGCCGAGCTTTGGCCATCTGATTTGGTGCACACAACACAAGTTCCCATGCATCCAATCAATTGTGTGGTTGTAAATTCTGGTTCTAGCACTTTGGTCCTCCAAGAGTTGTAATATAGAGAAGCTCGGGTTAAAAATCTTGGTTACAGAAGAGGAGTCCTGTTGGTTGTCCACAACTCATCCAGACAATACAAAACCTAATTGTTTAAATTTCCATTCACTTGATTTGTTGTCACTGACCAGGGGAATGTGTTTGTTTGTTTGTTTGATTGGGGTTTAATGTCACACTCAAGGGTATTTCCCTTTTATGACAACGGATTGTCCACACTGTGCCTTGCCTAACAATGGTTGAAAACTGGGAGGAACCCTCTAAAAAAACAGCCAGCCTAATTGCCAGAGCTACATAGTGTGACTCACTCATACGACAGACATATGTGCTTACCATGCACTAAGCAAGGGCCGTTGGCCCTAGGGAATGTGGGTTTTCTGGACCGGAGATTTACTTTCCTGATTACACTACACCATACATGGCATTAAAAGTCGATCATACATTTAAGTTGCAGCGCCAACAGCTAGGTGGCTTTCAGCGATAAACAAGGGATCTTATAAAAACAGTAATAAAAGTTTCATAAACAGCATGGTGGTAGGCTGTATAATAGGATTGACATTATTTTCCTTCCATTTAAAACCATCTTTGACTGAATTGCTTGAAACTTTCCCAGTTCAAATGAAAGTCTGCTATTTCATGCAAGTAAAATGTTGTTATAGTTTGTGATCATAAAGCTTTGGAATATTGATAAAAAGTCCTGATAGCTTGTTGAACTTCAGGTTTGAAAAACTAAATTATACTGAAATATCCTGTGTGAAGCACTAGGTTTTGTGAAATTTCAGGTGTGAAGCACTAGATTATTCAGAAAGGTTGGTTATTCAACTATATACAATGTGCTCCATCTAATTTATAGTGAAATGTTGGTGTAAATCACAAGGTTAGTCTAAAACTCCAGGTGTGAAACACTGGGTTAATTATTAATTCAACTACAGGTGTGATGCTCTATTGTGCTACTCAGGTGTGAAGCATTAGGTTATTGTGAAACTTCATGTTAAATCACAAGGTTATTCCTAAATGCCAGGTATAAAGTATAAGTTATATGAAATCTTCTGGTGCAAAGCCTGTGGCAATTTTGAATCTTTAGTTGCAAAGCCTGTGGTTATTTTGAATCTCCAGGTGCAAAGCCTTTGGTTATTTTGAATCTTCAGATGCAAAGCACTTCGGTTATTTTGAATATTCAGGTGCAAAGCCTTCGGTTATTCTCAAGTTTCAGGTGTGAAAGTTTCAGTTATTCTCAAACTTCAGGTGTCAAGCCTTCGGTTAATCTCAAACTCCAGGTGTGATGCACTAGGTTATTGTAAATCTTCAGGTGTGAAGTAGTTTTGTGTCTTTCTAGCTGCAACATAGATTTTTATTTTTTTATATAAAATATTTATTGTTTAATGATAGCTGTACACATCAAGCCTTTGGCTTATAGCGTGTACGTAATTAGGGGCATAAATATGAATGACAGGTTATACATATCATATTCACCCTCTAGTTTTTGAAACAACATAAAAATAATATATGTACAATAAACAAAGTAGAACGCCGAGATGATGGTGGTCAAGCGTGTTCGTCTAGCATCCGGCCTGCCCAGATACATGAAACATGCAAGTGCAAATCAAAATAAATCTTTTCGTAGAAATTATAAATTTACATATGGCTTTCATGATATTTGCATTCTGATCATTAAAGATTTCAGAAGAACCATATAGCAGAAAAGTTGTTGAGATATCATAGATTTGTAGATTATAGATTTGTCATAGATCATAGATTTGTCTTTTTTGTGTAAAGCAAAGACATTTGTCTGACAACTCAGTTATTTTGATTCACTGGAGAGCCACACTTAACTCACTTAATTTCCATCTCCGCTATTTTTCCAATTTTCAAAGCCTAAAATATCCAATATACCCTCTTCAATATTATGCATGTGAAAAAATATAAATGAAAGATATGCTAGAATTCTAGAATTCTAGTTTGTACACAGGGCTTGATAGATTTCTAACAAAATCAAGCATGATAAATTGAATCTTATTCTCTTAGAATTTTAGAATATCACATATTTCGGGGGCAAATTGAATATTGTTTTTGATCGATGGGCAGCTAAGCAGCTTGTAGAGAAGACTTCTGTCAATCTCTGTTACACTTTGTCTTGAACATAAATGTTTATGTATACACTTTTTTATACACACACAAAAATCTAAAGGATCAAATTTTAGAAATATTAAAAACCCAAACACACAACATTGAATATTAATCTCTGAATTTCTATGTTTTCCTATATAGAAATAAAATATTTAATCCCTGAAAATGATAAATATTGAATATTTCGGGCCAAATTAAATGTGTTATTCAATGTTCAAACAACTAAGAGCCCTGTACATACTTAGATCTCATCATAAATTCCATTGTTAGTTATTGTTTTGGTTGATATATTTTTATTGTAGAGAAAAAACAATTTGCTGGTCTCCACAAGTTTGGACCTCTGGTTCCCTGGCTAGCACCCTCTGACTAAGGGCAGTTTGTTTGAAGAGTAGCAATACTGTCTTTACTTAGCACTGGAGGAAAATTCACTTTCCAACATTATGGAAATGCTTGACATCTTGGGTGTGCTAGTGTCAATTATTGGGTTAATACACCACTGTCGTATAAGTGAAATACCCTTAAGCACAGCGTTAAACATCAATCAATCAATCAATCAATCAATCCCTGGCTAGTAGGGCCGGCACTTTAACTGACTTCAAAAAACTTACACGGTATAATGACCACAAATTTTTATTTATTCATACTTATATACATTGAATATAATTTGTTTTCAGCCATGGCTCAAAGAGGGAGATTGAAAGGAGAGATAGCTCAGTGGCAAAAAAAGACAGATGAACATCAAGAGAAACAGTTGGTAAACCCCTTCTCAGATTGGGAAGGGGCGTCCCATCACGTCAAACTGTCCAAAGATGATGCTAACTACGGACGTCCTGTCCAGGGTTCGAAAACAGAGAGTCGTGGGAAAAAGGCTGGCGAGTCGGTCAACGGTGAGATTGGTGAACTGTGTAATGTCATTCGAGATCTGGGACAGGAGCAGATGGATGGAACAATCACAGTTTCTTTTAAAGACTTATTTGACACCTACACTCGAATCTCCAACAAGCTTGTCGGAATGCTTATGAGAGCCCGTAAACAGAACCTAGTAACCTTTGAGGGAGAAATGCTTTTTCAGCGTCGAGATGATCACGTGATTGTCAGCTTGCTAAAACATCCGGATTCTTTATCGGAGAACAATGGGAGTTAACTCTTTGTAAACACTTATGTTTTTATAAAACATGATATTATTAGCAATGGATCAGTTACTGTAAATCACCTATAATTTCGTTTATGAACAATGCTTACATTTTTGCTCGTTGTGACAATATTACAGCATGTAAACAGACAAATTTATGTTTTCTAAGAAATATTGATGCTTTCTTAGCTGGGAAATCAATCGCCTGACTCTCAGGCACAATTTCTAAGCCTTTAAAATAGCTGCCAAAGTAGCAATTTTATGGACGAATTTTTAGGTGATTTAGGGTATTTATTATTTTGGAAGTCTCATATCTTGTGCCAAATGACTTCTATATGATATGATTTTATTTAAATTAACAAGATTTGTTTTATGATTACTATATTTTAATAGTAGCCTATATGGGTGATCTTTGAGAAATTTATTACGTAGCATTTTTGCCTACATGTGCAATATTTTACACTATATAATTATATAATCATGTAGTTTTGTCTATTAAAACATAATTGATTTGAATTTATTATTGCCGTCTCTTTGTTTGTTATAGCCAAATCTTTTTTCTATTTATCACATTGCCTTGAAATCTATTAAAAAAAAATGGTCTCAATACATGTTTTTCCATGTGCAATCAAATACATGTACTTTCCTCCAGATCTATGCAAATGTCCACAAAATTAAGCCACTAGATGCTTCTATGTATTTATAGCATGACAAGGTCTCTTTCTCTCAAGTTACTATTTGGTATATAATTTTTGGAACTTTTAATGCCTTACATTTCCAACACACCTCTGGGATCACATAAGCAGAGTTAGAGGCAGAACAGAGGGATAGCCACTCTGATCATAAGCTGGGTGTAGCTCACAGCTCCACAGGTGTTAAATCAACATTTAAAGGGGTTTAATAGTTACTTGTTCTAACTAAAACAGTGATGAACTGAATTATGAAGGCTTACATATATTCCTTGCACAGGTCTATTGTCAGTGAAGAGAAAGAAAATGTTGCTTTTTTCCACCGTATATATTCTGTATCGTGTATGCCTACAGAGTTTTATGCTTCAGAACGAATCCAGATTAATCACTCACAGTTTGCTTTCAATAAATTGACAAGAACTGCCTCATCGTTTTTAACATTGTAAACAGTCCAAGCCCCAACTCCTAAATGAGCCTCGTCTCCTCATCAAAATATATGATAAAGTTTATCCAGTTTGCAGAATTCTACGCGAAAGGTTGTTCATGTCTCAATGAGAGTCTACAAACATATATGCGACTTTTTTGCAAATGCGGAAAGGTTGATTATGTATAGGGTGACACTATTTTACATCGCAATATTTTAAGTATTTCCAAAAGGAGACTGCATAGCATAGACATATCATTCATCTTAGGACAGGACAGATTAATGCATTAATTATAGCATCTTTACTAGCCAAGGTGGAACAACCACATTGTATAACTACGTTTTGTTTTATTTTTGTGTAGTGATAAACCCATGTATTTGGACTTTCAAACTCTTGAATGTGAACAGCTCATCTATCTAGAGGTGACTTCCTGTCACATCCACTGATTAGTGTCTACAAGCTCAGAGGTACCCAATGAAAGGCCTCTCTCAATAACTGGTTATAGGTGACTGATCCGCCATTGGTTGTAATGGAGAGGAGCTCTTACTTATTAATCTACCAAAATTAAGCCATTGTCTCTAACTCCACTAGTTACTATATGGCATATGATTTTTGGAACTTAGACATGGCATTCATCTTTAGAAATGCATCACCAGACATAATTACACATTATACATAAATTATGGCATCTTCACTACGCAATGTGGCGTAAAACAACAATCAATCAATCTTCACTATGCAAGGGGTATTCAGCCTCTCATACCACAGTATACAACTACATTTTCTATCTCTTGAAGTGATAAATACAAGTAGTTGGATTCTCTAACTTCTGTATATGAACAGCTCATCCAACTAGCTGAGACTTCCTGTTGCACCCTCTGTTTGATGCCTACAAGTTTACAGGTAGCCATGAAAAGCCTCGCTAAATGGCCTGGTTTGAAGTGACTGTCTGTCAAGGTTGTTAAGGTTTGTTTGATGGATTGGGGTTTAAAGTCGTACTCAAGGGTATTTCACTTATATGACAACGTGCCAGCCCAATGGTGAAGTAAACCACCCTCGACACCTATGGCAACAAACAAAGACATGACAAATACAAGACAATAACAGGATGCAATACACACACCACAAACAGATCGGCTTCCTGTTCCCCTTTAGCTCTGAGAGTGCCAGGGCAACATGAAACTCTCTCCAACCACCCGCAGGTTGTAAAGGAGAGTAGTTTTTACTTCTTACTCTCAGTCTGCTCAGGGATCTATTCTTTAGCCCAGCACTGCTCAGAAAACAAGGAAACTTTGCAAAAAAACTGCTGTGTGACTTCCTGTTTGTTTGTTTGTTTGATTGGAGTTTGATTGGAGTTTAACGTGGAACTCGACAAGGGTATTTCACTTATATGACAACGGATTGTGCTCTTCACACTATTCCTTGCTTAAATATGGTGGAAAAACAAGAGGAAACCTTGTAAAAACCATCCCTGCGAATGCCAGAGCGACCTCATGTGACTCACTCATATACCTGATGGTCGACAGGCAGACTTCATGGGCGGCACATTGAAGTAGGATTTAGCAGACACACTAAGCCACAGCCATGGGCCGTGTGACTTCCTCATATACCCGAGGTGGACAGGTGCTGTACACAGAAGGATGATCAGCAGACAAACATGCTTAAGAAGCTCCACCAGGCTGCTGGTGGAATAAATCAACCAAACCAAATATCCCAAGTTTGTCTAAATTACTTCAGAGTATAAGATTTTGGAAATGTCAATCTCTGAAATGATTTATAAGTTGGGGTGTTATGCCATTCTTAAGGTTAATTCCCTCCTATCAAGGTGGGCCAGCCCAAGAAGGAAAGCACCTCTAACCTCCTGGACATTTTCCAATGTCGAATTAATCCCAGCTCCAGGATTACATAATTTTCTTGTATAAACTTATCTTTGCTTTCATCTGCAATTTTCCTACATCCATTTATTTCAGTGTCAGGATTCAAAAGTCTTCCTTCATAGAACATACATTTATACAGGCTCTGGGAATTGGAACATTTTTGGATCCTTGGAGCTGGTATTAATGGATATAGGAAATTGAATAATTGGATGTAGTTACTGGAGCTGGTTTAATAGATGTTGGAAATGTATTGATTACGGAGCTGAGATTTATGGATGTATAAAGCTAACAATAAATGCTAAGATAAACTTTAATGTAGGTAGAAAAATTGTTTAATGCGGCATTCATCATCATCAGAAATTTAACTACATTAATAAATCCCACCTCTAGGAATTGGAAAAAATTCCTGAAGGCATATTTATTGATCAATTGACTGATTGAGGATTTATGCTGTAACTTAAGGTTAATTCACTCATATGATAGCGTGCCTGCCCAATGGGTGAAGAAAACCACCCTAGACACCACTGGCAGCATAAAGACGAAGACCCGACTATGAAGTTAGTTTACTAAATTTTATACAAGTTCTCAAAGCCAAATTGCAAGGAATTTTAAGCACGTTTAAAAAAAAAAACACTACAAAGTTAAATGAATTTTATAAATTTTAACTGAAACATTCAACTTTTCTACTGACAGTGTTCAAATAAGTGAGCCACTTTCATTTAATGTGCTTGTAGATTGGATTATTTTCAAGGGAAAGAACTCTGCTTGACATATTTCCCTTGACATCAATATTGATGTATATTAGAGGATATTTGTATTTGTATTAAGTTACTAATTGAAAAGTAAGCATATTTATGATAAATAATAAAATACAAAAAATAATTTATTTACACTCATATTTTACAAAAATACATTTACAAATATTTTCACAAAAAAGACTTTAAAATAAGAGCAGTGCTTAAACCTTCTGTTAGAGTGTTTACGTAATGGCATGAAAAGTGTGGCTATATTTTATCACATTGTCCAAAAGGATTTGGGCTTTTTATGGCACATTTGAAACCAAAATGATTTGCATCCTTTAAGAACTCTGAGCCTCTGAGAAGTTGTCCGTGACAGTCTTTGGGAACTTGTCTGGGATAGCCTCTGAGAACTGGGCTGCATTTGATTGATTGATTGGTGTTTTATGCAGTGCTTAAGAGTATTTCACTTATATGACGGCGGTGTATTCCAACAACAATTGACACTAGCAAAACCAAGATGTGAAACATCTCCATACTGTTGGAAAGTTAATTTTCCTCCAGTGCTAAGTAAAGACAGCATTGCCAGTTTGACACTCTCCAAACAAACTGCCCTTAGCCAGAGGGCGGGCTGCATTTGAGAATTCACCAGCCTCCAAGAACATTTACCAGAGCAGCTTCTGAGAGCTCAGCTGGGATAGAATCATTCTGAGAATTCCTCTGTGACAATCTCTGTGAATTAGGACATGCTTGTTTCGGCATTCAACAACTTCAAACACTCACTTACACACACATCTAGTATACATCTACGATGCTTTCTTAACAATATAAAAGTTGTAAAAAAAATTATATATGAATAAATGCTATGACAATTTTTGTTGCTCTTTTCTCTGTTCATCTTGGACTTGTTTGGAATCTTCCCAGGGGCGTGGCCCTCTTACATTATCCCACGTATCCAGGGATAGCTTCTTTAGAGACTGGAAAACAAACAAAACAAACATAAAATACTATAATAAATTGCTTTTTTAAAAATTTTGTTTTGTTTAAGATTCTGGTCAAGGCAATTAATTTTGGATCATTTAATCGCTTGATTTTTCGTATGTTTTTAGATTGGGATTTTTTTCGCTACTGAAAGTCAGCAACACTAAACAAAGACAAAACAAGACAATCAAAAATAATTAAAAAAAGACGTCGCTACATTAGGTTTCTGAAGAATATGTTCAAAATGTTGATAAAGACATCCATCTTCGCTAACCAAGAGTTTTATTCGGAGCTACTCTACATTACAACCCTTGGCAGATCGAGCCTCTTAAACTATGATCTACAGTGATCTGACTGATTGGCTGCCAGGAAACTTGTAGGCATCCAATCAGATGGCTTGTTAAGATAAAACTTAACTAGTGACAAAATGTGGGGATTGTAAATGACGAAAGTGGAGGTAAGTTGTAAGCATATAAAGGAGTGTTTGATTTGATTGTAAAATTATTTTGAAGAATCGTAAACTCAGAATCTCTTCGTTTGCTGCAAAAGCCGTCGCGGACGGAAAATCTCTTGCAATAAGTCACCGACAAGAATTACTTGTGTGTGACAGGCTTTAGAAAAAAGAGTACCTGGTATTCACTTTCCAAAGTAATTTTTTCTCGTTTCATCTTGACACCATATTGTTCAGCTTCTTCAGGTGTGATCTGTCAAAAAAAAAGATTTATTAATACTAAGAAAATAAGATTGCATGCCTCTATAGGGGATCGAACCCAAGATGTTTGGCAAACAGGGTCAACATAGTAACAATGGAGCGTAAAAGTAAAAAGGTTAACAGAATATTTAATGATATTTTAAAAAATTAGCCTTAGAATTGAAAGCGGTGTGGCTTAATTAAAAACCATTGAATGTTCCCATGTTAAGCTTATAGAAAAATTAAGTAATGTAACACAACAACAGTTTCAGACTGAAACATGGAAAGACTAAGTATCAAGGGCTTAGGCGGAGGGGCTTCAACTCATCCAAATGGACATCCTGAATTGAACAATTGCCTCATTTGGACACCCTGGTTTAAGAAACTTTAACATGCAGGAAATAGTGAAACTGTAAAAATTAGACACCCAGTTCACCCAGTGAAGCAAAATGACCATTTTGGACACCATACTTTGGATTTCTGGCTTAGCACCTGCTTAGTATGGATAACAACTTCTTATTGGATACTATCGTTCTATTTTATTCCAGAGATCATTTTCAAGTATACTTCATACTTGAAAACGATCTCTGGAATGAGATATAGGAACGTAGACTAGTATCCAATAAATTAAGAAGTTGTTATCCATACTTAGTATTTCCATGTTTTCTAAACGCCATTTAAAGAGTTTCAGACTGCACATAAATATCCAGGTAGGTGTCCAGTTGATTCACTCATATGATGATGATGAACTCAAGGTTAAATATCAATAACTGAGCAAACTCAGACACTAAAACCCAAAAACATTTGACCTTATATCAATCCCTGTACTGAGCTGAGCTCTGTTTCTTTGATTGGGGTTTAACACCATACTCAAGGCTATTTCATTTATATGACAACGGATTGTCCACTTCACAATGTTCCTTGCCTAATACAGGGTTCGTACCTCCAGTTCAAGGACTTTCGAGGACTTTCAAGCACTTACTTTAGGTAAATTCAAGCACCAGTCATACTGTAACTACTGATAAATATCGCAAAA
>JAQQZZ010021861.1:0-11114 GCA_030265115.1 Mopalia vespertina | reverse complement strand
CAAGCGCAATGTTAATCTGTTGTATACATATCAAAATAGCTCTTTGAGTAACACATACGTTTAGCATGTTTTCAGCTTACATGCGGTTTTTCGAACCAGGTTGATATGTACAAGCGGTTGTTTGGTGTTGTTGTTTCGCTTGGGGACGGAACCCTCACTTTCGGCTTTATATGAAAGCATCCACCAGTGCAGGCAGTAGGGGACAGCCTCGACAAGATGATAACACTGCTGTGTTTTGGAACAAAGACGTCAGTTCCGCTTTTTAAATGAACTAATCAACGGCTATGCTAATTCGATTGCAAGTGCAATAGAGATGGTTGTCTTTGAAAATATGCAATAAAATTATAAGTTTAGGTCGAAAAACAGTTGCCTTTTCCTTTAAGTCAAAAACATAAAGTTAATTAAAACAAAAAAAAAACAACTGTTTCTTGAACAGCCAGTCTGCAACACTTGTCTATCCCATTTATCAGAGGAATGGGTAAATTTCATCATCATGCTGATAAATTTTTACTTTTGTTTTCAGAATTAAACAGAAACCAAGATGTCGTGCGGTGTATCGTTTATGAAATTTACACTTATCTTCTTCAATTCCATCTTTTTGGTAAGCCTATATAGCTTTTATTAAGCACATATATGGACTGCTGTCTATATTACCTCTAAGATTGTCATTTCTTATGCTCGTTTGTTGTCAGTGGAGTCCAGGGTGGTTTCTTTCACCCATTGTGCTGGCACGCCGTCATGCGAGTGAAATAACCGTAAGTACGGCATTAAACCCCAATCAAGCTATACATTTGTGGGTAATTTAGCGATAAAAGCAAACTTAATAAATGGTAGTAGTACCTGGGTAAGCGCCTTCCGTAGAGACAGATTTGCAGCCTTATTTTGAAGTCGCTGTGCCTGGAGCAAAATATTATTTCTAAACATTTATACATATGTGTTTTTGTGCAACTAATTGGAAGCTTGTTACTAACTCTGTTTAATGAATATGCTAAATTATACCGCATATACGCCAAGGTCCAACGCCAGATTCTAACCGGGGAAGCTGAGAGTTAGTACTTCACTGGTAGCTCATGCCGGCTCAGTCTTTATCGGATCAACTTATTTTCACAAAGAACCAGTGAGACTGCAACATGCGATAAAACAGTTGTCATGGTAACAAGGTGTTTTATCACGAGCACATCTAAGGATGTTAATGTTTATACCTTCAACACCTAGTTGAAATATTTGAACTAACTATCTATATACTCAACACGCCTACAACATATTATTAAGATCGATTATCACGTGATCGTTCATAATCACTTTATCAGCATATCATTCACGCCATGCAATTGATCTATAAAACACTGTATACAGTACATGTAGCAATGATTTTAACTCAAGCCAAGGGTCCATTGGACCGGAACTCGGCAAGACAAAAACAACAACATAAAATCATATTCATAGGCATACATAAATTTCGACTAAAGAAGCACCTAATATGATATATAAAACAGTCGAGCTGTTTAGATATTCTGCCAACCGTGAACATCTTGAGCCAAGTATGTCAGCTATTCAGTAGGGTGTCTGAGATTTATATTGAGTTTTCGTCCCTCCCTGAGCCAAACTAGTCATTGTGCTGCAATCTGGATTCTCCATGTAAAAGCGGTTGTCTGTTGTTGTTGCTGTTGTTTCGCTTGGGGACGGAACCCTCACTTTCCGCTTTATGTGAAAGCATCCACCAGTGCAGGCAATAGGGGACAGCCTCGACTAGATGATTTAATAGATTTTTAAAGAAACCAAATAACCATTAAGCTGAAACCTCAACAAAATACAAACAAGACTATCAATATCCTATTATTGCAATTAATTTGATCGCTACTCCTTGTGATTTGCCATTGTGGCTAACTGTATACCTGAATAACCCTATCGACCACATCTCACGTGATTCTTGTGACTGCGATATCTTTGCTACTCTCAGTCTGAGAAGATATATGAATATGCAGCAAAATCAACAAATACAAGTGTGGACATCAGTTGGTCACTAATGCGCCTTTATATTTCATTTCATTTCATTTTATTGACCAGGAACAATACAATAATAATAACACAAATCATAAAAAAGAGCATTCATATCTTACCATTTGAGACAATATCAGTGTTTTTCTGGAAACCGAACACCCAATTTTTAATTCAGGCCGTATATAATGTTGTCCTGTAAACTGAAGGCTTCATGGAACAAAACCCTGGGTCCAAGCACAAACATACTTAATAGTACTGTCCATCCCTTCTCTATACCGTTGTATGTTTATATTTCAGCTGATCGGTCTAGCTGGCACCGGAGTGGGTATCTGGATAGCGGTTGACCACAATAGTCTGTTTGATTTGGTCGAATACAATAACACGGACAGCGTCGGATTGATACAGACCTCTGCATACATCTTCATTGCTGGCAGTGTATTCGTAGTCCTCGTCTCCATCCTGGGTATTCTTGGGGCATGCACTCAGAACAAATGCTTACTCGGTGTGGTAAGTAAAAAATGATTATATCAGTTATTGACATTTTTCGAAGGGTATACGGACTTTTATGACCGTCCTGCAAACTCGTATGCCCTGAGCCGCAGGCGAAGGGGCGTACGGGCTTGCAGGACGGTCATAAAAGTCTGTACACCCTGAGAAAAACGTCTATAACGAATTTATTATCCGCCAAGCCACAGTATGTGCGATTTTATTCATTTAGAAACCACAAGAAAATAGGTTCTACGGCGATACGATCTATGTTTGCGTTCCGAGTTACCTCCCCTGACGACTAGCGCTGCCACGACAACGCTACTTTCAAGCACATCGAAGGGCCAATGACGCTGCAAAAAAGGGGCCAAAAAAAGATGTTTCTGGTATTTTAGCATCATTAAAATTGAGCGATTGTAAAGCAGATATGTTTTGAACCAAGTTTGTGTCAACTTAAAATCGATTTCAAAATTAAGTTTTATTAAATTTAGAAAGTAAAATTTGAAGCTTAGGCGGCCATGTTTGTTTTTATATTACCCGTGAAGTCTTGTGAAATTCGAAATCTCCCGGGGTGTACGGATTTTTACCGCCCTGCAAATTGACCAATCAGAATACAACGAATTTGGTTGACGGATAATAAAAATGTATGTCACTCGCCAAGATTTCACGGAGGCTGAATCGGACTCGATATAACTTGGTTTGTTCATTTGATTTGGATATGACATCATACTTAGGACACATACGACACTGTGCCCCTTTTTGGGGAGATTGTTTAATCCGATATACGGAACTAATCTTGATTTAAAACCCGTATTCATAAAGCCACGTTGATTAGTCTTAAAAGTTATCAATATTTAGCCAAGTGTCAGTCTGTCATTTTCTCTTGAAAATTGTTTCATTCAGGGTCATAACAAGTTAAGTAAAACAATCTTCATGGATTTAAAATAGTGTTGCCAAATACATAAATTTAAAGTTTATGAATACGGCCCAGGCCTAGATAGCTGTGTATTAATTTGAATGATGTTGTTGTTTTTCCAGTACGCTTTCTTCGTGATCCTGATTTTCGCCCTGGAGTTAGCAGCTCTTATTACAGTAGTTGTCTATGATTCATCGGTAAGCTAGAATACATATCTGACAAATTATGATGGAATAATCAAATTTCGCGTTACAATTTGAACAGTTAATTGATGCATGTACATCTTAACCATTCTAAAATAAAATCAATTCTACTTCCTACGTCGAGACATTCACTCTAAGATACACCCGGGCCATCTTGTTTTGCACTTCTTTTATTTGCAGGGCTGTGGCATACGTCGCCCGAAATATTGGCGGAAATTAATGCGCGATGGCCTGGCATAGCGTACGAGAGTTGTCTTAGTCTCGTCCACCATAGAAACTCTCGCGAGAAAACGATTGCATCTTAACCTGCCTTGCGGAATGAGTTATCTCCCTTGTCGAAGTCTTTTTTCAGTAAAAGTTGTAAATGTTACTAGTAATGTTTTATTGGAGAGTATAATGCATGTTAATTATTACAATATTCTCATTGAATCTGTAGTACTCCCCCAAATTACTTACGATAATGCGGTATTTACTTTGTGGGTTAAGGCCTACTATAATTGAGCTAGTATTTTTCTAAAAATAAATATGATCATTCTTGGTATTAAGAAAATTAAAACAAATTTCAATTTTTCAGTTCCGAAATGAGTTGGAAGTTAACTTATTGAAACAGCTGAAGGAAAACTACAACGATACATCCAAACCAATTCAAAAGACCATTGATACTATGCAAACAGAGGTAGGTAAACTCTGTTACACGTGGCTAAGTAGACTAGCTGTAATGGGGCTAAACGTTAGGCGTGTTCTAGTATGATTAGACCTTCCTTAGGCCTATAGTGTTTTGCCGGGGTGATTTCCTTCTCCCATTGGACCGGCACGCCGTCATATAAGTGGAATAACTCTAAGCACGGCGTTAAACTCCAATCAAACAAAGAATATGACGAAGTCGCTGCTGAGCTATTGGCTGACCTGTAATACCGGGGTACAGACACACAATAGTGCTAAACACCGCATTTGGACCGTATAGTTGTCCACAGAGTTTATGTCCGCCATGTATAAAACAAATGAGAATTCTTAGTTCTGTGATGCGGTAATTAAGAGTAACTCTAACCCTAAACCTAACTTATAACATAACAGGTAAATTGATGTCATATGTTAAATGTATCTTTTGCCCGTAGGCCCTAATTCCAATGCTGTTACAACATCCATATCATTATTGTGTTTTTCGTTATTCTTTAGTTTAAATGCTGTGGCATCAACAACCATACCGACTATGATAGCATCAAAGATACTATTGCAGCTGACCATAAATATGGCGAATATCCAAAGAGTTGTTATCCTTCCGCAACAGGAAATTATTACAAAAAGGTGAGTTAGGTATTATAGCCGAAAGTTTCGCCCCATGCATCAGATGGTTGTGCCGGCTCGGATATAACCACAAGGCCAAATTTCGTTATACAGTGTAAAACAGTGTAAAAGGTTTTCCTGTTACAACGGAGATTCAACTTTTTTTAACCTTTATTATTTTCTTTTCAAAGTAGACAAATAATTTAATCTCCAACAGACTTTACAGTCTGCAGATGGATGTATTAAATACATGCTGTAATTATTATATATAGCACACATTTTCCTATACTGTAATTCTATCTGTCCTTTTGTATTGGATACATATTGGTAAATATAAAAAAATAATTTTAATTCAATGTCTATTTAATTCGCGCCGTCTATATTTGATCTGCTTTAACACTTGGTGCCCTTTCTCTATATGGTAATCAACAGTTGTTTCAGCAAAAATTGTTTTAGTATATATCAATCACCAAAGCTGTTTATTTTAACCGTCACTTATTTAACTTGTAGGGCTGTTATACCGCAATCCGGGATTTGATTACAAAATACGCCGGGGCGATAATCGGTATTGTGGTAGCTGTCCTGATATTTGAGGTAAGAAGTAACTTAAGACATGAGTTGACAAGTGAATTCGCTGACATTCAACGGCTTTTCATTTATACAAAACCGTTTATTATTATCTACTGACAAAAGGCTATGGCTTTTCCTGGGATGACCAGAATAGGGTGACTCTGAAAGAAATCAATTAAGTTATTCCATTTGGGGCGCTTTAGTCTGTGGTTGTTAATGTCGAACTTAAGGCAACTTTCAGTTTGACGGCTACCTATCAAAGCGTGCAGATTTAGTCTAGATACGGCTAATAGAGGATTTTAATTGGAGGTTTTAAAGAAAACCCTGTTCTGGCAGTCCGCAGAAAACGGGTATCTTTTATCAGAGGCTTTATGGAAAGGGTTTGCATATACACGCTAATTAGTGAGTGTAGAATTCGCACTGCCGTCTCCAAGTCGGCTAAACGAATAGTCCTCATCATACGTTCTTCTCACTGACGTGGTTTCCATTTTGTTCGCCAAGGTTAAAAAACAAATGAATTGGTGACTATTTGTAGGGAGTTTCACCAGGCAAGAGGTTTTTTCCACAGGCATATTAGCTCAGTAATATCCAATGCAGTGTAAAAACATGGCTAAATGAGATCTAAGTTTGCCCAATGATTTTAAACTATTTGATAGACAGTTAAATATACTTATTTGCCTACGGATATTGTTGTAAATTACCTAATGTGTGAACAAAGACTGAAAAATAATTTAGTCTCTCAATCGATTCTTAAATAGGAAAATACGATATAACCTCAACAACAAGCCTAACCAACGAAACCAACCAAATAACCAACCCACCATCAATCAATCAATCAATCAATAAATTAATGAATCTTTTCTGGTTTCAGCTGATCCTGTTTATATTCGCTGTCTGTTTGACACGTCATGACGACTTTGGTAACAAGATGGTATAGAACACCTTCGAACCAACTTTGGTGGGTAATGTGTAGAAATTTGTTAGATTCCAGAAGCCGTGTGTAGGCCTATTTGTGGAGGGACTTACTTGAACATTTGAACTGACTAAAACAATTGTAGTATCACCTCCAGAAGTTAAAAGCATTACGTAATATGATGGACTGCATAAAAGAAGTCCGGATAATTTTTCTGACGCGGATGACTTTAGGTGAGACGGCCTGATTTACACTGCTTGTGCTCATCCAGGCATATCAATGGAGATTATGACAGGTACCTCCCAGATGAAGTTTGACATTTTTACCCGATATCTCCGAATAGATACCCAGAATTTTGTTGTTCCTGATGTTTCTCAATATGCCCAGCGCTTAAAAACGAAATGTATACACTGAATTGTCCCTATAAATAGAATCATTCATTGGACATTTGCTTAGCAACTCTTTATGGTTATATTGTTGCTAGTTTTATTAACCACGCGGCCATCTGAAGGCGATAAAAGGTTACCCTAGTAAGTTATATATCCTGTATCACATTAGTATATACACTTGATGTTCCGACTTTGTAGGAATTCGTACATATTGTGTTACCATCCGAAGTTCAACGGTAAATACGGCGTTCCATGCCACGTTTGCGGTATTCCAATAAATTCCTCAGTGCTATTTGTAATAATTGTATAATTACCACCGGTAGTGTATGATGGTACGATGAACGTGTCATCCCGCGTCGGTGGTATTAACAAAATGTTAACAATTACTATCACTTTACCAATTTTGTATCTAGAATAAATTTAGATTTTCTCCCTGTCACATCCCCAAAGTTCAGAATCACCATTTTATGGTCTTGCCATCAGTTTAGTACAATAAATCTTTATATTATAGGAGTGGAACGTGATCAGTAATTTCTAATTCAATCATTGGTTGAAACAAATCACATGATCATGCAATAAATTTCAATAATGTATCTTGTTAAGGGCTGTTCGTCCACAATTGTCTTATTATCGGATTTATGAACTGTTACATTCCGGCGACGGATCATGGCTGAATGTCCATGCATTGTTACTGCCAGTTAGTTGTTTAGATGCCACACTTTAATCAATTAAGCCTGGGCCAATGATCTCTCATTGAACTATCCTCTCGATCTCCTGGCCGCCTCAGCTCCATGTGATAGCATATCTCGTGCCAAATGCCATTACACTTGACATATTATGTTGTGCATAGCACTATATTCCCCGCAGAATCGGGTTCATTTAAGACATTTTTCAGAATAAAACAGGAGTTACGGGGCAAATTTACAAACTTAAAATAGACATAATTAGTCTCAAAAGTTAGGTACTATCAGACATTGGGGAGATCAGGGTCAAAATTGTCTTGTGTGTTTTCGAGTATAGGGCATATTGTGTTTTCTTCGATAAAATTATATATTTTTCAATGTCATCAAGGCAAGCTTAATATTGTGTTTCATTCCATAACGTTACTTAAATGTCGAATTGTCCAAACCTATTGTCATTATTAATTAGTCGCATAATTTACACACTGTTAGGCAGTTACTGCATAATATCCAATTTGTGTTTGTACAATAATGATGTCTCGGCTTTTAGTGTATCACACTCGAATCTCCTCGAATGGCATATTCGTTTATTTTAGTTTTATGCATGTATATTTTAGGCTTATTGGTGTCATTGATTTTTACAAATTTTTATTTTATTTTAAACAGAACTATGGTTCTCTATTGTAATGTATGGAGTTTCCTATATACTTGGCTGTACGCTTGAATATCATCAACTATGGTCTTTACTGTTTGTTGTGAAGAATTTTACGTATTAAAACTGAAGTATGTTACTTTTTTATATGAAATCCCCGTTAATTGTTATTAACATTTTAGTCGAAAATATCATATAGCAAAATATTGTTTTACAAACATAAAATACATCTAATCTTGCCTTTACTAGACCAATAAGATATATATATATATTTTAAAAAATATGTATAAAGTGCGTTTTGGGAACCAGGAACACGCATGTACTGCTTTTTATGCACAGATGTAAATTGTTCTGAAAATTCTGTCAATTTTTAAGTACTTTCTGACAACATTTAGGGTCTTTAGGACGCCTGATGCGTGAAGTAAACGGATAGGCATTGTTACGCACTACGGCTTATTGGTTTGACGTCGGACAAAATATGAGTTTTTGGCCCTCAAAATGGTATGTTGTTGTTGTTATTATTAATAACGATGTCAAAACGAAAAAGGTATAAGGCTGCTGTCATGGCGACGAGTGCCCCTTCACGCGGGTAATACCGTATATAGCTAAGCAACCAGATATTCGCCGTGTGATGTCTGCTTCCAGGTTATCTCCCCCTGATTACCATCGTTACTAGCCTATTCTTCAGCACAGTGATATCTTCCCAAAATCAAAGCGAAATAGATATCGTCATAAACCTCTTCTCGTTTCCTACCTTGTCTCCCAACAAGTCAAAAACTCGACTTGAGCGCCAAGCGCCCAAATAAGACTGATTTCGAGTGGAAACTTTGCCTGAGCGAATCAGCTTGGAGCTGTCAAAGAAATGTTCGATATAATAACTGCTATACAACGCTTTTTGTTCTTTTGAAAGTAACCGACAAGCTAACCGAAGCTATCACAGTTACTGGTATGTGTAACGGGAAGGGTATAATTATTTCCAGAAGAGCAGACGTTGGGAAACCATTGTAACATGAGTGTCAACAGCTTATTGATTGGCTGCTGGATTATTTGATAGTCCAATGAAATGATAGCACCGTTTTGGTCGGCAAAGAGAATAGGAGTGGAAATGAATTAGATTTGATTTATACGCATTTTGTAAGGGTTTGCCTTGGGAAGATCATAGCGGAAGACAGGCCTACAAAACAAACCCAGGTCTAATCCAAGTGAAACGGAGTTAAGCCAATTCGGGACTCACTTTGCCGTGAGCCTCAGTAGCTCAGTCGGTAGAATGTTGGGCCTGTAACCCAAAGGTCCCGGGATCGAATCCCGGTGGGGGCAAGCAAATTTTTCTGTCTTCATTTATTAAAAATATATTACTGTTTGTTAAAACATAGTTTTCTAACATTCATATTTTGTACATAAAGTTATGTCCTATCTTAAGGACAAAAATTCATATTGTAAACGTCGGTGTTTGTATCCGTCCTTCCACTCACCATAGTATACTAATATTACACTATAATATTAAAACTGTTTAGTATTGTATATATGGGAAGCAGTTGGATTGAAGCAAATGTCTATATGATTAAAAGTAATAAAGTTTATACATCCAAAACCACTGTTGTTCTATTTATTGATAACGTTACATTGTGAATGGAGTTCTGTTTCGTTTGGTTTCATTCTGGTTTTAATGTAATTTAAAGAATAAGTGTGGATTTCTTGCTTTCAGAAAATTGCAAATAACAATACTTGTTCATGAGTTTGTGATACGGCATTCAGTATTTAGCGTGTAGATTTCCAATGTAGACTTGGATCGCTGGGATAAATTGGGTCTGCCTAACAAGCCATTTTCTTTGAAAAATGATTCGTACATTTCCCAAAATAACAAGTTATCAGAAGACGCCATCTTGTTTAAATTTCGAGACAAAAACGGAATAAATGTTGGATAAAATTAGCTACATGCAGTCACTGATAAATGAAAGTAGTATGATATTTGTCTGAAAATGCTTGAACTGGTAGATAAATGGACTGTCTCTAACGGAAAACGGACGCAGCAGTATATACTACGTTGACCGATACCTGTATCTAGGGATAAATACGAGCAAGCAGTTTCGTGTACTTCTGCACGGAGAGTCCAGTGAGGGATTTCAGCTCAATCGACAGCAGCAATCGTGCTGATTTGTACGCCTGAATCCCCTTACTCGGAATGCCGCAGCTATGGAAACATTAGCGTATTATTGTGGAAAGTTAGCAAAAATAATATTTTACAGATTGCTTACTAAGTATGCCTTTAATTAAAATTGCGGGTATCTAAAAACGCAGTTACAGTGTCAGAGGTATAGCAGTAAGCCATCGTTATATACTCCCAGTGTTTTTATACGGTTGTAATTTGCCCAAAGACGTCCTTATATTCAACGGCAATATGCGGAATATCAAAACAAAAGTTTTGTTGTACACATTATGATCTACTGAAAGGCATTCGTAATGGTATCGATTGGTTTGCTAAATTTTCCAATCACAGGGCCGCTTCCAAATCCTGGTTTGTGAATTGACCAATCACAGAGCCGCTTCCCTATCCTGGTTTACCGAGCCGGGGTTTACAAATAACTTGTTCTTACAATTCCAACATAATTTGTCTCACATCCTGGTACAGTAACTATTTTAACTAAACTTCACAACCTGCACCAAAATGTATTATTTATGCAGGTCTACCTTTCCAAAGCTTGTGTCGCTGTTTACCACATCTTCGTGTTAGCTGGGTTTTACTGGACAGCTGGAACTCCTTGGAACCTCTTATGAAACCCATCTTCCTAGCAAGGGTCAGTATGTGTAAGACGAGACTTCCACACTAAAGGAGGAGAGGCTTAATGCGACGATCTTGTATTCCACCTTGCCTTGGGAAGATGATGAAACACAGCAAGCCTGACCTAGTTGGACACCATTTTGGCGGGCTTTTGTGTCAGATCACAATCATGTCTGAACAACCTCGGCCATTTCCGTCCCGTAAATAACCTCTGATGGAGAGCTCATTTCAATGGCCGTCG
>JAQQZZ010021860.1:0-15079 GCA_030265115.1 Mopalia vespertina | reverse complement strand
CCCCCCCCCCCCCCCCCCCCCTCCCTCATTATGTTACGAATGGGTGGATATTTCAATCAGTCCCCTCTATCTGGAATTTAGAAGTGGACTGGCGTAGAATTCATTGGAGGAGACAGTCTTTCCGCTCATGCTAGTCACTAAATAATACCCGCGGGGAAATTTAAGTCAGAATTAATAAGACC
The DNA here is from genome assembly GCA_030265115.1 of Mopalia vespertina. Taxonomy (NCBI): domain Eukaryota; kingdom Metazoa; phylum Mollusca; class Polyplacophora; order Chitonida; family Mopaliidae; genus Mopalia; species Mopalia vespertina. The sequence continues at coordinate 14,897 of JAQQZZ010021860.1, read as the reverse complement.
GTCTTATTATTCAGATATAATCCGTGAGAATACGCCGAGGTTGTTTCACAGTCCATTATGGACGAATCCGTTAAAATCAGAATGTACAGAATGGTACTGAGGTGGCCTTTGCGCCAGATTTCCAAATGACCATCGGGCATGGCCTTTGCTTCCAGTAACACATTAACGTTGTGCGGAGATGGCAGCCGGCCAATGACATTCACCAGTGGGCATTTGTCAATGGCAAAATCATGATACAGTGCTAGTTAGGAGTCATGATTGGCGACCCAGGCGCTCTACATCCCCAATGATTTAATCAGCAAATCGCTTATGCTTATTAAAGAAGCTGCGTCTTATCAATCAAGGCTTATCAAGATAGCATTTGCCACAATGGAAAGGTCTCGGAATAGTTTGTGAGCCTTGATGAATGTACAATTGCCTCAGAAGCATCATAACCTAGACCGGGATTTAGATAAAGCCTATATAGAGCACCACAGTACTAGGTGGCAGAAAACGTAAATTTATTGGATACTAAATTCAGCAATTATTGCCCTGGTAATACATCATATGTGGAATCTTTTGGGAGACATTCAATAGGTGACTAATAGTGGTTCAGCAATTAGTCCATCAAATCACAGAAATCAATCAAAAAAGAGAAACACATTCTGCTGTATGAGAATTTGTTATCACTCATTCCCATACTATAATGTTCCATATATGGACTGACGGCAACAAGTGAAATACTTTCAAGTATGACGTAACAATTATCCAAATGTAAGTACAGGAAACAGGTATCACAAATGAATACATGAGCTGAATTTGTTTTAACCTATTGTTGGATCATATTTAATGTCATATTCTCCCCGTTTGGTTGGTCCTCGGGAATGGAATAATCTTTTGTTAGAATTAAACTCAATCGGACCAACTTTGTAGCTCAAAGTAAGTTAAAGACTTATCAACTATATATGTAACTCTTAGAGTAAATCGTTGAAGTCGTTTATTAATACCACAGTCACTCAGTGCTACAGTGTAAGTTATCTCCCATCAGAATCATTGCTTTTTTATCATGTCTGTTTTATATATTAGCAGAAGTACATTGGTTTATATTAGGGATAAAACAAACCTTAACCGGTTTAATTTCGGCAAAATGCCATCTATGTTTGCTCAGATATATTCATTTCAAATTGTTTTTCTTGTAAATAATTCAATTCAATCAAATTGTATTCAAGTAAAAACAAAAAGGCATTACTCTGTCCTCCTGTGCGTTTTTCTTTGAATTCCACACAAACTCCATTATTGCAACTATAACTGCCATGGCCAAGCCTGCCAACAGGACAACAAAGATGCCGCCAACGTTTTCCACTCCCAGTGCAGCCGCTGTAGAGTCTTTCTTCGTGTCATCTCTGTTACAGGATCCAATGCTTTTCCACCATTTATTATATAATTTATGAATTTTACCTCCTTCTTGGAGTTCTAAGATAGCAAGTGAAAGTTTGTCTCGATATGGCGAATCTGAAAAGGAAAATTAAACGAAGTTAAAGGGGATAAAAGTTTCACACAGAAACCCCATCAATAAATACTCTTCATATCCAGACAACTAACATACATGTACGTGTTGTTAGTTCTTTATGCATATTACGTTAAGTATGCATATTACGTTAATATACAGACTAACACATACTGTATTATCCTCATTCAATGTACGAATCTTTAGCCGCCTTTGGACTCGATGAATGGTAGAGATTTTGTAAGGCTAGTGCAGATATGGCGAGTGGTTGTTAACCGGATTCTACCCAGTTTTCCACCAACAACGACAATGAAGTCGCCGTATAAGTTATACATCATTGAGGACCATGTTAACCACCACTTAGTTAATACACAAATATTAATAAAGGAATACCCCATTATGGTAGCCCAGTACCGACAAACCAAGGAGAAGGCTCTATCTTTCTTTATTATTTCTTTGCCTACATTTATAAAAGTATTGAGTTTAATCTTGATATTGTTTAAAACATGTTATGTCCATTATCTAGGCATATGGATGATCATACATGTATGTATAATTGAATTAATACGTCTGGAGCCAACATCTCACAGTATAGGCACACATGGGTGTGCTTTATACCAATCTTGGCCCGCGGCCGTGGTGAGCTTGTCTTACTACTGATTCTCCTTAGATTTACCGCTCACGGGATCGAGTGTCTGTGAAGCTCCGCCAATAGCGGCGCTTGTTTGTGTGTTTGTTTATTTACCAATAAAAGTAACATAGTTTGACGAATGTTAACATAGTTAAGAAAAAAAGACATGGATAACGTGGACAATCCGTCGTGCTATAGCAGGGTATAAAAGTGAATTACATTTGCGTACCACGTTAAACCCCAATCAAACAGACACAACCAACCAAAGGCAGACATGTCTGTAGTCAATTGCGTTAACAGAGGCACAATGGCAAAAAAAAACACACACACACACACACCAGAATGACATAAATAAGACTAAAATGAGAGCGAGTACATTGTACATACGTCTCTTGGGGAGGGTGGGCACAATACAATCCCCTCAGACAACAGAAGATGATGTTCCATTCCGGATCAACAAGGTCTTAAATCCTTGCATAAGCCTTTACTTTAACAAACAATCGATTTTCGAAGGCTTCCAGCAAATTATTATTTCTGTTTCGATATTCTATCCCGCCAGAAGATTGATGCATCAGCTTCTACAGGAAAACATGTTTATTGATTACCTTGTCGGAGGCCTAAACAACCTTTATTTTTTACGACACATCAACAAATCTTTCATTCTTACAGTCGGAAATGCATCGGCTTTCCGGATATACGCGAAATGAAAAACATCAAATGCGACAAATTTGTCTTGTTTTTCGCTAAGCCAGCACAGGATATAATTCCATATAAAACAAACATATAAATCAAACTTGTCAATTTCTTAAAACAGATCTTTTTAAATCGAGCAAAATTTGTTTCTTTAAAAATATTTTTATAGCAATGCACTTCGTTTCCTTACGTATGCCAAGATAAATTGTTGTTGCTCATATGTGTCTTTATGTTTTCAACTATGGTAACTTTTGTCCAACTATGCTACTTCTGTGGAGGTCAAATTTAACTTACTTATTGGTGTTCCGATGCCGTAGCCCTTGCTATCTAGTAATCCACCGACTTGCATTAGCTCACAGTCTCTTTGTATTTCATAATCAATCGTGGTGGATTCCATCAGGTAGGCATAATTACCCTCAAGTACTTTGTCAATACCTTCGCGGTAGTTGTTTGTGAATACACTTGGTTCTTTAGACTCCATGTATCGCCACATGGTTTGATAAACATCGATCGATGAATCCTGAAATAATAAGTTTACAAAACAAATTCTGTAAAGAATAAAACGAGAATTTTGGATTGCAATTTAAACATGCATTGTCCATCTACAAAAGAACGGCACAAGCTGCAGATATTAACATATATATGTAAAGAAATAGAACGAATGTTCTAGAACTAAAAGATAACTAATGGCAATATAGATTCAAGGAATTACCCTTAAATAACACCTTAGTAAATATTTCTGATTGACGATTGACCAAATTTCATATATATGTTACAAATAAAACATACATGTCTTTATGGTTTGATTTTGGATAAGGGATGTAGTTTTAAAAAAAGATACGTCATTCTATTGAAATAAATACTAGTATTTACCTCCGGGAATTTATATAAATAGATAAATTAAATATTTACATGGTTTATGATACAGAAAGTATTAGAGAAAGATGTTAAATATGTCAATACAATTTGGTTCTGTGTTTTCCGTTTATTTGGTTCTTGACCATTTCAGGGCCGGATTTCCAGTTTCGCCATATAATCTGGAACACGAATATTGACGGCTGTGTCTTTCTAATAAAATGTATAGAATGAAACGTATACCTCCATTTAAATGAAATTTACATGTGATGTTCATCTGAATTGTAGACACCATCCATATCCGCGAAATCCACTTTGTTCCTCGGTGAACAATTTGAGCAATAACAAAAAAATAGGATAGAGAGATTTGATAAAAGCATTACCATAGCGAGAAGTCTGTGAATAATTCATATCTTTTCATTATTTTAAAGCGCACAATACAAAGAACCCGAAAGATAACCTGGAAGATAAGCATTTTGTCATCAATCACAATTTCGCACTATTCATATTGTTATTATTTTTGTTATCCTACCTGGCAAACTTAGTATGGAAGAACATAGGTGTATCTTATTTAAGTGCATCTATATCAAGGGACGGTATCAACTGAATTAGAGAATTTTTGAAGTTAGGTTTGTTTGTTTGATTTGGGGTTTAACGTCGTACTCAATGGTATTTCATTTATATGGCGACGAGTTGTCCATTGCATACTGTTCCTTGCCTTATTACGATGGAAAACCGTGAGGAAACCTCGTAAAAACCATCCCCAAGATTGCCGGATCCACATCGTGTGACTCGCTCATATAGGACTCGATCTTGTGAACAGTAAATCGAATAAGGATTAGTAAGCTCACTCTCTAACCACTAAGCCACGCCCCCTGAAGTTAATAGGTATTCCATTGTCTGCTAACATGAAACAGACCGCCTTAATTTGTACGTTTGGACCATTGCCTCACATGCCTACACAGCTAATGCTTTACGGATGTTAACTTCTGGTTTATTATTAGTGACCAATAATAAACCCAGAATATGTAATCAATAAGCCTTGTCTTATGTTTACTGCTTCAACTTCTAATAGCCATTAAATAAGTTAATGGTGTAACAGTGGCGGTTGTTCTTATAGACTGGCGTTATTTGGAAAAAGTCTCCAGGAAAATACACCAAAACATGGACCAACCATTCCATGGAATTAAAAAAAGGTCTTCGATTTTGTGTTTCAAGGTTACAAAAATATATAAGTATATAATTTATGGCAAGTTCCAGGGTGCTTCGATCCAATTTGGACTCTAAGATGTGACCTGTAGTGTTTGTTCTCTGTTTGGGTTTTCAATTATGGAAGTGTATCATTGGCACGTAAATGAAACTACTTTGCTTGTGGGGTAACACATTTTAGCACACGAACATCATATTTAGCTAATGCTCACAATCCCATCTCAAAATAACGCGATAGAAAACTTTTTCACAAGCGAACGCAATGCTCGCTTTCCACTGTATATCCAGTCACTATAATCTCGGTTTATTGTATAAATGTAGAAAATCACAATTTAGAATTGTTCCGAAGGCGATTTCGTCAGGGTTTTTCACCTACAGGGCCAACATATACTGCAAATTCATACATGGATTTTACCCTCTAAATTACCTTAAAAAACGTCCACGTTGTTCCACCTGCTAAAGTTCCATAAGAAATCTCCGTTTGTTTGGCTAGGTCATCAGCACTGTTGATTGGGGAGACCATTCTTTCCACAGTCAAAAAAGCAGCCAAATTTGCTGTGTATGATGATATGATAATAAGCGTAAAGAACCACCAAATACCCCCGACAATTCGAGTGGACACGGCCCTAGGATTAATGTCTGAGCCTTGTTGCATTAATGTTCCTACCGTGAACCAAAAACTGTTCGATAAAGTAAACGCATTTTCCACAGTGTCCGTATCGGCATTGCATGGGTGGGGGTTGTACCACTCATAGGGGCTGAAGCGGGCCAGAATAAATATAACAAAACTGACCATCAAATAAGCAGCAATAACATAAAGCCAAATCTCGATGGCCAGAGGGTTCAGGAAAGAAAACAACCCAGGTTTTTCCCTCTTGGGGACTTTGAACAAGATCGTTATTCCCAAATTTAGGAAGGGCTTGGTAAAGTCAATCACTTGTTCCCGAAGGTAACTGATCGTTAGAGCGGCAACAGCCATATCGGCCTTCTGCAAGATAAAACAAGAAAATGAAATTAGAGCGGTCCCATGTGTGATATACAAGTGGTAGGAGTTTCAATATATTACACCCTAGATGCTAATATCTGCAATGCGAAGCCATCAATTGTGTTACATCCAATCCCACGAATTGCCACGAAACCCTCTACACCCCATCGGTACAATCAACTTTCAATCGCACAGATGAATATTCCGTGTCTATAATGATGCACCATATTTGGTTGATGTAGATATAAATAAATATGTAAACATTTTCTGAAATCTAGTAATATTGTGTTGTTCGGTAGCCCATCAAGGTTTATTCGTCTGTGAATATCATGGCAATTGTTCGTTTTTCTCTCGCTCCAAATGATTCATACAGTTAGTCTAAAGGCATCGATTTTCTTCGCAGACGCCGAGCCCTAGCGATACGACAACCACTGTGCTATTTCTTTTATTAGTCCCTTATAGGCGGAATCATAGGACATTACGTTTAACAATCGTCTTTCCGTCTGTCTGTTCGTTCGACTGTCGGTAACGCTGTCAGCTTTTCCCCATTTTTGGTTATAGGCTTCAGTCGATTGAACTCAAAGTTTGTTTATAAATTAAGAGTTAATGGCACTAGCACTTCAAAACATTATAAAAGGTGTTTTTGACATACAACAGGTATGTAAAACTGACCGTTCAGAAAACTGCTACTGGATCAAGTAATCAACGATACTTAAATCAACACAGGTATATCAGAGGTTAATCAAACCAGCTTATAAAACGACTTTAATTGGAGGAAATAAATCTTACCCTATCAACGAGTTCTCGAACAAGTCCATTCCATTCCCGAGTCTCGTCGTCACGAGCACCATATATTCCATCTGGTACTAAGTAAATTTCGTATTTAAAGTCCACTATTTTGGCTATTTCGTTTAAAAGGTCTATACAGAATCCCTCGTATTTGTTGTTTCCTTCCAGTTGGACTTCAGACTCCTTCAACATCACATATGGCTTCTCCTGGAATGTCAAAACTGCAAAAGTGTTAAAGCTCATTGGAGATGTTCCAAAGGATATAATTTAATATCCTAAATGATATGCACGTTAATTGGTTTAAGTTTCAGGCAATTCCCAATGATATTTGACTGTATTTAAGATATGAATTACTACATGGGAGCGCCTTGAGAGAAAACACATCAATAGGATGCCATGCCTCTAGTTCGTGACGTCAGAACCATGCAGCAGTAATGGCCATAATAAACAGTTGTTTAGATAAATCCTAACAGCTAGTGCAGCGAATATGGTCTACTACAGATTATAATTACTGTTTTAATTAATGAAACCAACAACCCTAAAATTTGCCAATACATTTTTAACAAATATGTAAAGCTCAGGTCAACATTAAACGAATGAAATATCATTTTGATCTACATCAATTAAAACTTTTCGTTTTACCTTAATAAACTGCATCAAAGACAAAGTAGAAAAGACATAAATGTAAGATATGGTTTGTAATCACGGCAATCATGCAATGGGGCGATTTGTTTTTTCAACCTATTGACAATGCTTCACCTATAATGTAGAGACGGACAACATTAGGATTTGTATTTGACTAGAGTTCTACCTGAATAAAATTATTAATACTTAGCTATAATGTCAAGTATCTATAAATTTTAAAATGAGATACAGGAGAAATTGATTGCGTATTAATAGAAAAAAAGTCAAATAGCGTTTCTGTGTGTTATATGATGACAAATCATATTCCCTTCTTCTCTACCCTAAAGATTATTGGTTTCTGTGTAGTATGCATCCATCCATTTTGCTTGCATTATCAGAAAGGTTGTTCCGTCATTCATCAATGTTGGACAGAGGATCCAGAGTTTTCATCACCAGCTAATTGCAGCTGTTTTACCACCTGCGTTGGATAAGGGATGTTCTGGACAATCCCATTTGATGGATGACGGGGTTTGAAAAGCTTTATAATCATTTCATTACAGTTATACCTAGTATTTACGGTTAATGCATGTAATCTTTCGGCGCTTTTCGTGAATATTGGCTGCATTGGGAAAACGGCCAGTCGCTATAATCAAGACGACTCTACTCCTTTGTTGCTTTACAGTTCCAATTCGACAACATTAGGAATATCTTATGACTATTCATAACAACGACCAAACACTCATTTTGACGTAAATACTCTCAAAGCCAAGCAAAACAAAAGTCAGTAAGATGCAATTATTGTTATTCCAACCCGTATTTATGTACTTTGACAGATGTAATATTTCATACTGTAACTAACCATATCCAACTCAAGTGAAGGATTATTTGTCGATTCTGGCTGAAACCTTTTCAATTACAGCAGAAAATAAATGTCTTTGTTGTCGGTTTTACACTGGCACAAAACTACTTATTAAAATAATAAGCTGTCCGACTATTTGTCACAAACGATTGTATCTAATAATGATTGCATAAATCATTATGTTTTGAACGGCAATCTCTAATTCCAACCAGTTTAGGTTAAATGTTATATTGGCTTCAAAATGAATATATCAAACAGTAATACAAATTTAAAAAAGGCATGAAATAGATCAAAGGAACATTTCATGCATGACAAGCATTGTCCAAGACAGTGTATTCACACGGGATATACTTTTATTCAAAGACTTAGTTTAAAATTTATTCACAATCAGAATGAAATAGGAAACAAGCCATAGTAATGCTGTGCTTATGATGAATCTGACCAAAAACATACGGGATTTATCGTCAAAATTGAAGCGATATTTTTTAAGTTTCATGAGTGCGAAAGCAAACTTGAACTTGGAAGTATTTTTGCACAGCCCATTCAAATTTTATTATAAGTATGCAGAGAATGATACTTCCATGGCCACATTTATCCTGAGCATGTCATTCATTGAACACTAATCCGTCTAAATATTAATTACACTTCGGTGGTCTAGCCAACACAATTTAGAAAGTGTGCAATTTTAATATGGCGGCCCGGTTCCTAATAGGGGGACTAAGAAACAGTCATCATCCCAAAGAGTGAATTACACGCAACCAGAGATGGTCACCATTTCGGCATCTCCAGAGAGATGTTTTCACTAATTGAAAACCCATGCATGTTGGTTTTGATATTTGTATAAACCCATTCACCACAAGCTTTATGCAAAAAACTTCAATATTTCATAAATTACAACGTACCAAAACTGTGCTCACTATAAGGGGTTCCTGAAATACACAACAAATAATAAAATTGTTTAGTAAGAGTAAAGAAATAGTAAGTGTTAACAGACTTTCTTTTTACGTTATACTTAAATAAGGATTCCGTGTATATTTGACGAATTTATATGTTTCATTCGAATCTTTAGCGGATTGATAGAATAAAAAGATTTATGCATTGTATAAAATTGAATTGGGTGTTTTTGTTCTTTGAAAATAATATCAGACTGATTTTCAAGTTCCAATAGTAGTACATACACTACTCTTATTCAAACCACTATACAAACCAAGGAAGAAGTTTTGCTGGATAAGTTAGTACATTACATATAAAACAATGACACCAAAGTTGCACCCTAGAACCAGTATAAAGTAAACAATTTTCAAGTGAAAGTATATAACCCAACCATGTGTCTATGTTTAATGGACGTGCAACTGTAGATAGTATGTGACAATCCACAGGTGACGTTAACGTCACCGCTTTCTACACAATGTTAGATACAAAGATAAGTGTGTTAGTGTGTTAGTTTTGTAAATGAATAAAGTGATTTGCCAAAATGCAGCCTATACAGGACGAACCGGGTGACTAAACATACGAAAAAAGATTCAAAAGTTGATTCAGCCAATCTCATGATAATGGCTTCCCAACATAAGCCGGTAGAAAACGGAGTTTATGACGAAATGAGTCGGTCAATCAAATTAATCACAAAAGTGTTATCGTTATTAATGTCAGTAATTCACCAAAATGATATAAAAATGAATAAGTCCCCAAAATGATATCATCAAAACAAATAAGGCACCAAAATGATATCATCACAATGAATGTGTCACCAAAATGATATCATAAAAATGAGTAAATCACCCAAATCATATCATCAATATGATTTGTTTGTTTGATTGGGATTTAATGTCGTACTCAAGGGTATTTCACTTATATGACGACGTGCCAGCCTAATGGGTGAAGGAAACCACCCTCGACACCACTATCAACATACAAAAACAAGACAAGACAAATACAGGGCAATAACAGGACGCAATGCAGACACCACAAACAGATCGACTTCCTCTTCCCCTTGAACCCTGAGAGCACCAGGGCAACATGAAGCTCCTCCAATCACCCGACTTATATGAATAAGTCCCCAAAATGATATCAAAATGAGTAAGTCACCAAAATGGTATCATCAAAATGAGTAAGTCCACAAAATGGTATCATCAAAATAATTAAGTCTCTAAAATGATATCATCAAAATGAGTCTGTCCACAAAATGGTATCATCAAAATTAGTAAGTCATCAAAATGATATTATCAAAATGAGTAAGTCACTAAAATGATATCGTCAAAATGAGTAAGTCACTAAAATGATATCGTCAAAATGAGTCTGTCCACAAAATGATATCATCAAAATGAGCAAGTTACTAAAATGATATCGGCAAAATGAGTAAGTCCACAAAATGGTATCATCAAAATTAGTAAGTCACCACAATGATATCATGAAAATGAGTAAGTCACCATAATGATATCAAAATAAATAAGTCACCAAAATGATATCGTCAAAATGAGTAAGTCATCAAAATGACATCATCAAAATGAGTAAGTCACTAAAATGATATCGTCAAAATAAGTAAGTCATTAAAATGATATCATCAACATTAGTGTCCCAAAAATGATATCATCGAGTCACTAAAATGATACCGTCAAAATGAGTAAGTCATCAAATAGATATCATCAAAATGAGTAAGTCACCAAAAACATATCATCAAAATAAGTAAGTCACCAAAAAGATATCATCAAAATCAGTAAGTCACCAAAAACATATCATCAAAATGCGTATGTCACCAAAAAGATATCATCAAAATCAGTAAGTCACCAAAATGATATTATCAAAATGAGGAAGTCACCCAAAATTAGTATCTCAACAAAATGATATCACAATCAAGATGACATCCTCATCAAAATGAAGTCGCAAAAATGATATCGTTGTCAAAACGAATAAGTCACCAAAATTATGTCGTCATCTTGTCCGTTTAGTAAATCGTGAAATCGCGATTTCGTGAGCAAATTCGAAAGTCACCAAAAAGAGTAGGCTAAGTCATCAAAACTATATTTTCCACAAGTTAGTAAGGCATCAAAGTCACACAATCGCCAAGATGAATAGGTCACCATTATGGTATCGGCACATTAAAGAAAGGAGATCAACATATCATCGAAGTGAGTAAGCCGTAATGGCATCATGACGGCAAAATGATATCGTTAACGAAATATGTAAATGAACATTATGAGTAATTCGCTAAAATACTATCGTCCATAAAATAATAGTCGAATCATCAACATGTTACCGTGTTCAGTTAAGTAAGTAGTCAAAACGATACCGTTCTCAAAACGATGAAGTCATCAAGTTGAATAATTCTCCCAAACGCGAGTCAACTAATGATTCAGTCAAGAACTCGGTTTTGCAATTGAGCGACAAAAGCAACAAAAATGGTTGACTTCTCAAATCGGTGAGTCATGTAAATGATTGTTTCCAGTCCAGTTGTCAACAACAACAGAACTAGGTTTAATTATCTGCTGAATACAACCAACAAACTGATCGGCTATGCATATGCAAGCATGCACGATATAACTAAAGTTTGCTTTATTTGCATGTATGGGATGAACCTAGATGTGAGACGGCACTTGATGACCCTTCTTCCGGATGTACCAGGATTCAGAGTGTGCACATAATTAGTGAAATAGATTAAATAAACATGATGGGTTAGTATCAGTTTAATTCCTCTGATGGGAAACATTTATTTACGTGGAAACAAATGAACAAGCTGGATTCCAGCCAAAAGTAACCAAGCAATATGTAAGTTAACGAGTCAAGTCTTGAAAAGTAATGAATCTTGATTACATGGCATGCAAAACTGTTGTGTTCAACGTTACACTGCAGACTTGCGTACTATTTTGGCTCTGTGGTTGTGAACAGTGTTTTCAGAACGAAGCCATGCTCTCTTTAATGATCGCTGGAGGAACAAGATTTTTTCTCTCGAATAGTCAGTCCAGGAAGTGGTAAGGTATTGCTATAGTGAGGCTATTTACTGTTAAAGTATCTAGTTGTCGTGTAACTGAAATACGATAGACCCGATAAACCAGTGAACATTTGTATCGTTTCGAAAGCTCGTCGTCGGTTACGTCACTCTTTAACAACACGTTATTATTAATCGTTTGTTTGTTTGTTTCATTGAAGGAAATAAACATTGACGCCACTAGAAAGAGACAAAGCAAATATAGGGCAATCCAAATACGCAATACAAGGACATCACAAACAGATCGGCATCGTGTTGCCCCCTTTAGCTTTCAGGGAAGCAGGAAAGGTCCGAATATTTATTAAACAAAAAAAAAGTTAGCGTTAAATACTGAACGATCACCCAAGTAATAAGACTTAATTTATCCAGCAATGAACTTTCAAAACCAACGTTCCATTGGTCAACCTACCATTCAAGCACTTTACGACGTTCTGCCGCAAATAAAATTCTTATTAAACTAGTGCACAGTTGTTTCGAGTAAACAAATCGGGGGCTATACTGGAACAATCGCATCCATTTTCCCCAAATATACTCATAACAGCTCTGATTTGTGCTCGATCAATACTCAGAGAGGACGTTATTGATGGAGAAATGTAAGTGTGTAGCTGGCAACATGCTTAAGTATTATTCCATGTCGCAACACACAAAGGATATGAACTTGTTGGCGGATGTGTTGATCGATTAACACTTTTGGTACATACGTGATAGCACGCAGAATATCTCTGAATGAGGTACATGGCCTTGTAACAGATATGGCTGACATATTTACAGGCAGGGTTTCCTTTTTAAGTCCCTGTAGAATTATAATAACAATGACGAATTCAACGGTACCATATACTCCATTTTATAGAAGCGGCTATAAAACAACGCCATCGGTTTTGAAATATTTTATCAAAATAATCAGGTGCAAGTAGATTTTAGGGAAGAAAGGACGAACTTGATTTTTAAAGAAACTACGGCAAATATATAAACTGCAATAAACTTTGCGAACTTGCATGTTTAAAACGTTGACGCTATATCTCCTTTTGTTGTTTACGTTCATATTATTGTAGGAGATTGGAAATTGGTAAACGTGCGTTTTGAAAAACCTTGCATACGTGTGGATTCAGTAGACATGACCAGCATAAGACGCTGCCTGTATTCCTCACACCACATGCATGCTGGATTAATATGGTTATGATGGGTTAGACACCGGTGAGCTATATGTTAGTCAACAAAATGTAAACTTCCAAAAAACCCAAAACAATAAGCAATGATATTTACTCCTGGTTTTTTCGTTGGCTGAAAAAGAAGAAATTAATAACATAATGAAACGCACAATTAGTGAAAATTTAAACATAGAGAACAGCAAAAAGAATAATATAGGGAAACCCAAAATAACTTAAATGTGGTAAAAGTAAAGTAGCAAAATTATAAGAAAAACATGCTAGCTTAACATATTTCTGTTTGATTTATATCTTTTACAACACACACAGAATTAAACAAGTTGTGTTGGTACATAGTTAAAGCGGACAGATGGGAGGGGAACTTTCTGTCTATCTGGTGTTCTCCGAGCAAAGAAACAGATTTGCTGTTATGTCTCTTTTTATGTCGCGGGTGGTTGGAGGGAGCTTCGTGTTGCGCTGATGCTCTCAGAGCTCAAGGGGAACAGAAATCCTATCTGTTTGTGGTGTCTGTATTGCGTCTCGTTATTGTCCTGTATTTGTCCCGTCTTGTCTTTGTTTGTTGCCAGTGGTGTCGAGGGTGGTTTTCTTCACCCATTGAGCTGGCACGTCGTGATATAAGTGAAATACCCTAGAGTACGGCGTTAAACCCCAATCAAACAAACAAACAAACAAATATATGATATAGTCACAGATCACTGGCCAGGAAAAATTTATTATTTTTTCGAAATTTTCCTAAAACAAGCTTAAGGATGTTATTTTTTTAAGCATAAATTTATAAGCCATCAGCTAGGAATCACAACTTTAGAAGAATCCCCAAAAAATGTTTACCAATGAAAGTGCAGCCTACCACATGCTTGTTGTCCTTTGGTTGGCCAAGTAACTTGAATTTTTTTTAAGGATTAACATTACTACTTTTATAATAATGCTTGACTTGCTTGGCACAGACTTGCAATGCATTCGCCAGGTAAAACAAATTCCTTTAAGAAAATCTGCTTATTGGCTTACAATCTTTTAAAAAGATCATTGTGCAAAATATATTATTAATTCTTTGCTGTTATTTTTTGTTACCAGGGATTTGTTTAATGCAGCATTTGTGTCGTGTTGGACAGAATTAAATGAAGCTCAACAGGATGAGCTGATATCTAGTCTAGAACAAGCTCTCACCTCCCAGGAACTACCAGAAATCACACAAACTCTACTTAACCTGGCAGAGTTTATGGAACACTGTGATAAGGTAACACCTTATGGATTTTCATAAAAGCAGAAGTTATCTCCCTTATGTACAAATCTCAAGGATTATCTCCCTTGGTTTTAGCGTCTTCTCACAATGTTTCAATTGTAGCTAAGGGTAACATGTATAAGTCGAACTGAAAAGAAAAGAAATATGCTCACCTTCAAAATGGGGTCCATATATGGTCGTATAAGATGGGCAGCGTTGGAGACACGATGTCCTAGCAAACGGGCAGCCAGTTCTTTATTACGACCAACACCACTGTGTTCTAACTCTGTCAAAATATGAAAAGTAAAATGTTTTTAGATAGCAGTATTTTCGTTATTTTGGGATAACACTTTCTTAGTTTGAACCAATTCCAGTTCAGAAAATTTTGCAGGTTGAAAC
>JAQQZZ010021849.1:0-11114 GCA_030265115.1 Mopalia vespertina | reverse complement strand
TAAAGATATATCAATTTAATTAGTCTATCCGTAAGGTCAATGCACTAGACGTCTTTCCATTCGGGGCATCTCGGTGTAAATCTCTGCGCACAAAACATCGAGAGAAAACGTACACAATGGTTGTATTGACTGATCCCAGATCCGCATAAATAGTCTTCATTTCTTGATTGGATAGCAGATTTATCCCAGGTCCACCTATGTGTTCAGTTAGCTATTGAACAACGAAAATATAGACTTTTTGGCAGGGTTTTTTCAAGCTTTTATATAGTTTGACTAGACTCTTTTTTGTACTACATTAATTGTACATGTGATATAAAGTTAAACACGCAAGTGACATTTTGCATAACATTTAGCACGTTCTTTGTCCAGATTGTCACTCAGACAAATAATAAATGATAAGGGACCGAACAATATAAGTAGAGTTTTTGAATTCATGAAAAGTTATATAAAAAAGAGTATTTATATAATCCTTAACTTTGATTGGTTGGTGTAGACCACTTTAATTTAAATTTCGTGGAAGAAAATATTTTAATTTGTTTTGTTCTTTCTTGGATTCAAGCTAAAGTTTTGGTAAAACCAAGGACGATCTTGTAGCTATGCTTCTTTAGAAAACGAAAGATAACTTCTGCGATCTTGCAAAGATAATTTCAAGCGACCATCTCTATGTTAACCCTAGAACGCTCCCGGTTTCTAATATCTTACCAAATGTTTAAATTAATAAATAAAAAGCCTACTGAGAATTGTTGGAAAATAGTGACATTCTCTCCAGCACTAGAATTACAATTTGTCTGTTATTGTGATACATGGTTAATACATGACATTATCACAAGTCGTCCGGAAAAGGTCACAGAATAATACAGTGAAACCTCAGACAGTTTAAACAACATTTCAATCAATTACCAAGCATATGATTCTAATGTATGGAGATAATTACTCTGAATGCCATCGTACATCTGTGCCTTAACATGAATAATGTGCATTTTAAAAGGTGACGTATTCTCACATACAGTGTTTCACCATGAATACGGAATGCGATCGTGTGGTTCTTCTGTAGCCAAAGTTTCGTATGTATTTGAAATTGTTTTCAGAGTACACGACGGTAGGTATATGCTTTGCAAGGTTTATATATTATTATTTTGGATTATTTTAGGGGAAAATAACAGGAAATCTTTTTTGTTTTACCAAAATTGAATTCCAACTGAACAAAACATTATTAAGAAAGTTTAAGTGTTGAGCATTCAATGCAGTGGGAAATCGGTATCTATGTACATATCTTTTAAAATGATTTTTGTTTGTTTGATTGGGTTTTATGTATATTTATTTGACTCATATGACAGCGTTCCAAACATATGGGACAACTAAACCTCGACGTCAATGGCGACAAACAAAAACAATACAGGACAGTCATGAAGCTGTAGTACAAAGATGTCAGGTTCGTGTTGTCCGTTAGCTCTGAGAGCACCAGGGCAATAAGAAGTTCCAACCAAGACCCGGCCATGTTATTAATAAAAGACTACTTACATCAAACTATTTCCAACATAGACTTCGTGACGGTGGTGTAAACTTTTAAAAACAACACACGGAATTGATGCATTCTTCTCTATTTTGCTCGTTTTTCCGAAGGTACTTCAAATTTTACAGCGGTTGGTTGCAGGGAGCTTCATGTTGTCCTGGTGCTCTCAGAGCTAAAGTGGAACGGGAAGCGGATCTGTTTGTGGTGTCTGTATTGCGTCCTGTTATTGTCTCGTCTTGTCTTTATTTGTTGCCAGTGATGTCGAAGGTGGTTGCCTTCACCCATTGGACTGGCACGTCCTCATATGCGTGAAATATCCTCGAATACGACGTTAAACCCCCAATCAAATTTTACCTTAAGAAGACTCATACCTACACATCTATACATAGATCATCTTTGGATCCTAAAAAGTGTCCTCGAGTTGTATCCAACAAAGCCAGCAGATATAGACAAAATATCACAAATTAAACTGATAACAAACCCAAAGTAAATGTCTTCTAAACCTACACTCTTAGAAATAATATTTCTTTGAGGGTTCTTTAGAAAGGGAAATGGCTCTTTGGTATTAGACGAAAGAGAGAAATGCTTAGAACAGTTGATGTATTGTTCCATACAGAACCATAATATGTTCCACCAAAGTCATGACTGACGAACCTTAAATGGATCCATTATAGCCATATATTTCCAAGAGTGTAGCTATTAATCAAGCAATTCGACCAAGCAAATTTTTAAAAAACATAATCTGATAAAAATAAACAAGGAAACATTGAAGGTCTCCAAATAAAGTAGGACAAAAAGAGAAAAAACACAGTTTGGTACTAACCAATCTAACCCAGCTCAAGATAACTTCCCCAATCCGTGATCAGATCTAGTTTAGGGATTGTACGCCTAAACCTTCTGGTTATCCAAGCCTTTTGGCTCACCGTAGCAAGAATATGAAACAACTTATTAAAAACGTTTTGTTGAGTACATTATGTATGGACTCATTCGTACACAATCTATTCTCTGTTAAGAATGCACGCAGGTTACTTCTACCAGAAGTCTTATCAAGCAGAAGTATGAAACCAGTCATGAAACTCAACGGCATTGTGGCTTTCAGTGGACTTGCATAGTGCCATATGACTCATTGCGCAAGAAATGGAACATTTCGTTCGTTTCGCGCGGTTTGAATGTCAGAATCAACTGACGCCTATGGGTAAAATATAACCTTCGAAAAACGGAAGAAAAAGCTTTGGCATGATTTACCCAGGATTCCACATCCAATTCATGTCCTTCAAGGTTTCTCTATGTCTCGCTAGGGGGCGCTTTTTCGACAATCAGCGCTGGTCTGGTCACAATGCCGTTGAGACTGGATAATGGCTGGTTTAATACTTCAGCTTGATAGACTTCTGCTTCTACTTACAATGATTCCAAGTGATTGAAGAATACTATTTGTTGCTCAAACCACCATGATCACCCATGGATGGAATGATTATATATGTGTCTACCGTTATGACGAAGGATGGCTGGGACGTGGGATAGTGCCTACTATGTTTTATCCTTGATTTACATGCAGCCTTTTAACAAATTAAAAAAGGATGTTGTCATGTCTTGAGCCATTTTTAACTGCCGACTGAAAATAGTCATCTGGCAAATGAGTCGTATTAACTCATGTCTGAAATTTTAGTTTACCGTTTCAGAATCATGATAGCGGGCGCAACTGTGGTCAAATGGTGTGTACTTTGTTTCTAGTTGAAAGGGTGTACATCGATTTTTAAGTCTGCATATTTTCTCACTTTTTTCTCACTACTGGGTACCTAATGTACTTTATTGAATAGTCTCCGGTAATAATCTCTATATTTTGTAACTATTTCCCTCTTCAGTCTCTCTTTATACAGTATATTCACTATATTATTCAGCCCAGAACGTCTTCTCCTTTACATGCACAATAGCCTGTATCCTTTTCTCCTGGTCGTGTTACTCTGTTTATAAGTTCTCCTTGTTCGCCCTAACAGTTCAGGTATACGCACAGAGCAAAATCACAGTCTAATTTCTAAGCTGAGATGTCGATCCTTGAGCTCTCCTCGATGTCTGTTAACGTTTTGTCCCGAAACACGACTGCGCTGCCAGTTTACACTAGTTCCACCAATAGCGTAGTTACGACAATTCTGCCGGTGAAGCAATATCAGAATCAACTCAACAAACTGTTCAACCGCATCTAAAGTGGAATTTGATTCATAACCTCAAACACTTAATACGTGTGTCAAGAATTTGATAGTCCAATATAGAAAATTCTGATTCAACCATTAAAGTCATTGTAATTTTTATAAAACTCTAAGACGCTGACAAGTGACATAGATTGAGGAAAGAGCAAGAACAGACAACTCTAGATTCCGAATGATGGCATGTAAAGCTTGATAAACGATTAAAGGTATTTAAGAGTCTTAGCTGGCGATCGATAACACGACCAGCCGAAGCCAAGGCAGTCGCTCTAGCCGCTCACAAGGTAACCGTGAACCAACTGCAAAAGCCTCTCCTTTGTGAAGCTTTAGGTGGAAGATGGGCTCTCCTTATTCCAGATAATTTCAAGTGAGCGAAAGACAGTGATATATATAACTGTGCACATGTCATCTGCCTCGCTTCTAAATTCGACGCACTCAAGCAAAGCTATTAGTGATTCCTCTGTTTCTATGACAAAGATGCGCATTTGCTCTATATGTATAGAACATCATCGATGTGGTATTTATTTATAACGTTTATCTTGTTATCTTCATTGGCGTAGCCGTTTATCTTCGAAACTAAATTTTATACACAAACCAGGACTTTGTTCTAAGTCGATCAGTGGATTTATGTAGGATCCTAATAATGTTTTTCAAATTTTCATGTTTTACGTTTTAACTTGAATTGCGTGAATAGGAAACAATATAATCCCGTCTTATTGACTAGACAAAATTAATGAGGGGAAAAAATATCCGCCCACTTTTTAATTGAAAATTAAACTACAATACAATCAAAGCAAAGCCGATCAAACTTTATATAGTTTTTAGGGGCATGAAAAAAGAAGGAATACACACAAATATTTAAAATGTTGATGTCTTTGTGAATACGTCAATAAACGTGATACATCATTCATATTTATTGATTAAAAATGTGTTATCTACTTCTAAACTTAAACAAGAGCTCAAGTGAGTCGCAATATACGCCCGAAGAAATCTTGCCACCTGGAATACAAAAATCGAGTTTGAATAGAATCCACCAGGTGACAGCATCTCTAGACAAGAATACACCAAACAAAATCCTACACGACATCTTGACACGTGGAACATCTTAAATCTGTCTTGTCAAATGGATTATTCATACTAACTTAGTTTGATTTGAATTCCATAAGTAGCATTTAAGTTATTGTCTGGAACAAAAAAGTTGACAAGAGATTTCTAGTTAACATACTAAAACCAAATTTAGACTTTGCCACCAGGTGGCGCAACCTGTAGGTCAACGTATACAAAAATCCATCCCAAGCGACGTCTTGTCATATGGAACACTCTACTAAGTCGCCACCTGTTGGTCGACATGCACCAAAGCAATCCCAAGTGACGTCATGTCACATGGGACACTCATGCTAAGTTTGAGTTGAATTCCACAAGAAGTTTTCAAGTTAACATACAGAAACCAAATTTAGAGGTTGCCACTAGGAGGCGTCACCTGTAGGTCGACACCGCCAAAATCAATCCCAAGTGACGTCTTGTCACATGGGACACTCATGCTAAGTTTGAGTTGAATTCCACAAGAAGTTTTCAAGTTAATATACAGAAACCAAATTTTGACTTTGCCACCAGTAGCCTACTAGGGTGCCACCTGTAGGCCGACATTAATCCCAAACGACTTCTTGTCACATGGAACCATCATACAAAGTTTGATTTGAATTCCACATGAAGTTTTCAAGTTAACATACAGAAACGAATTCAGACTTTGCCATCACACGCCAGAATCAATCCCAAGCGACGTCTTGTCACATAGAACACAGACAAGTTTGATTTAAATTCAATAAGCGTTTTTTTTAATGTAAATTCAATAAGCGGTTTTATAAAGTTAATGTCCGGAAACCAAACAAGTTGACGGACGGACAGACAGGCAGACGGACAACCCCATAACATAATACGTCCCGTCAAAGGACGGGCGTATAAAAAACTAGAAATTATGTAGAAAAATTTTGGTTGATAAAGAATTTATTCACAATGATATACAATTTAAGCTAAGTAGCATATCTTTTGTCTCTCTTTTAGCCATTCAGGACAAACAATGCTTCAAATTATAGACAATTAACATTCGAATTGCACCGATTGACGGAACATTTCAACGTGTATACAGTGGATATGATTACAAAGGCCGTTTTTTGAAAGATAAAATTACCTGCCTTGCCAACATTTCCAAAGCCCATTGTAAGTCTATGACAACAGAATAAAGTCGGAAGTCTAAACATAATTCTTTTTCCATACCATGCTCTCTAAAGATAACTAACGCCAGGGACTGGTTTATTAAATGGAAACATTGCTTCATTTCACCGGTGGTATGGCATAACTAGACGGGCGTTATGTCAGCTTGCTTGACGAATACCATCGCAACCCTCGCTATACAAAAATACATTTATTGGATTGAATGTTGAATATCGAATATGATATACACACAAAAAGACTTATTTTTGTTTCTTTGTCTGTGAGATTGGTGCTTAACGTCGTACTCCAGGGTATTTTACTTACATGACGACGGATTGTCCATTTCACACTGCCCCTTGCTTAAATACGATGCGAAACCTAGATAAAACCACCCCACATGTGCCGTAGACACATCGTGTGACTCCCATACTTGATGGTC
Organism: Mopalia vespertina; assembly: GCA_030265115.1. Lineage (NCBI taxonomy): Eukaryota > Metazoa > Mollusca > Polyplacophora > Chitonida > Mopaliidae > Mopalia > Mopalia vespertina. The sequence goes on along the minus strand of JAQQZZ010021849.1, from coordinate 4,750 downwards.
GACAGACGGACTCGAACCCGTGAAACCCGCTGGCAGTGTTTCTTTTACAGAACTAGGAAGTTCGAAGTAAGTACATCTTCTCCATCTATACTTCTAGTGTGCTATGTAATTTTGTGGATAGTTCCCTGAAGTCACCTGCATACGTGACATGTAATATTTTAATCCGAACGAAAACGTGAACGAGCAATAAGATATATATTTTGAATAAATGAAGAGAGAAAAATTTGCTTGCCTCCACCGGTATTCGAACCCGTATATATATATAAATTCTCGGAGATACTAAAGAGAAGGGCTATTTTATTCATATTTCTTTTTTTCTCTTTAACCCTTGCAATTTACACTGCCCCTTGCTTAAATACGATGGAAACCGGAAGGATATCTCGTAAAAACCAGAACCACCCCACGTTTGCCGGAGCCACATCGTGTGACTCACTAACATATTTGATGGTCGACAGACGGATTCGAACCCGTGAACGGTACATGGAAATAACTCCATTCTCCCCTGTATTTCGTTTCCACAGTGTATTTTCCTGATATATTGAAGACCGTTTTCCCTCAAAGTGACGTAGTTGTTGAATACGGCAATGAGCACCATTTTAACTTCTTGTATATACATCATGTAAGTGTCGCAACTGAATCCCTTTAACGATATCAAAAACTTCTCGTTCATACATCATTCACGGTATAATTTGGCGGAAATCTCATCGGCATTTCACCCACATATAGTATGAGAACAGAGACCATAAAACTCAACGATCTCTAGTTTCTCCATATTGTTGGGTCGTGGTTTTAAAGTCAACGATCAAACAGTGCGGAAACAAACATTAAATAAACATAAACGGATAGTGTTCTTCTTAAGTCAATGGGTGACCCTGGTTTATAGTACTCGCTCTTTTCCTTGCTGGTCTCCTCCCTCTACAGCTCGCCCACCTCCGCCTTCTTGAGGGCGGCACAATAGCAAACACTATCGGTTAAAAGCGATCAGAACACATAGTGCTGGTGGCTCGCCAAAACGAAAAACTCGACATTGATATTCGTGAATAATTGTAAATAACTATATCTAACACGATATTTACAAGTTTTAGATATAAAATGAAATATTTGATATTTTATCCGGAAAAAAAATACAGTTTTATTGATGTTGTATTTAATTGCACGGAGTAAACCGCCGTCATTTTGGAGAAATAGTCTTTAGAACGGCGCTTAACACCAATCAATGAGTTAATCAAGCGATTTACCAGACAGTCATTCAAATCAACCAATCAATCAAACAGCTGATCGATCTATCGATGAATGAACCAATCAGTCAAGCAACTGATCGATCTATCGATGGATGAACCAATCAATCAATCGATCGACCGACCAAACGACGAACAATCAATCAATCAATCCTGTATATGCTGATATATCGCGTCGCCCGCGATACAATTTAAGTCTTCCGCATCTCATTTGATAACCAAAGCTTATTCATACTAGATAGGAGCCAAACCATTGATGTTTTGTTTGAATTTAATTACAGCAATTGTCCTATCATATTTATTGAATGAGCCATTTTGTAGCGATTACCACACACACAATTTTCTGTGACAGTGGTCACCTTTATAGGTATGTATGTGTTGTAGCGATTGTATGTTTCAATAAAATAGTAATACAGTAGCAATAATATCACAGCTAACTCATTAAGATAACAATATTGAAAACAATGTACTGAACATTGATAGGTAACAATAATTATAATTGCTTTCAATTAACATAGGGCGGTAAAGCATTGTCACGGTCACAAGAACCTTATTCAGATCTCAAGGCAAAGCGCACAATGTGGCATTGAGGTTAAATGATAGCAATGGTTAACTCCGTAAATTAATTTAGCGCTTGTCCCTGTGGTTTTATTTATCGCTTTTATACCAGGCGAAAATATATGGGGGAGTTTTTAGGTTCCACCAATAAGCGTGCTGCTGCTCGTAGCTGGAATGTTTGTCATGCTATGTTTTTGCGCATGATCGATTGCGTTTTTTAGCAATTGATAAGTGATTAGAACATGCCGACAAAAAAGCATACGAAAAAAAACCGAAGGCGTTTAGCTTTTGTCTGATGTTGAATTATCTAAGCGAAGTTAGCATCTCGTTGCTGTAGAAACGTGACGTCGGCTGCTGTCCATTTCTGCCTATTTAATAATCTTGCGCATGCCTGGCTCGGTCACTTCACACGACGGTGTTCCACTACAGTCAGCAGGACACGAGACGAACAAAGAACTAACGGAACACCACAGAGGGATATTTGAACGTACTCAGAAAGGACATAATATATCACTCAATAATACAGGTAAGTAGTGTTGTTACTAAGAAGAAAAAAGTCATGTTTATGCATTTGTCTACACTCTATAGGTATTGTGCACACCTGGTGTGGGACTGTGTGTAATTTTACTAAAGTTCCGCGAAATTTAATGATCATGATCGGTAAATAGTTTGTTTATTAAAGAGGCATTAACCGTAATGTAAATATTTATTTGAAAACAGTGAACAAATAAACAGGCATTATAAGGCGAGATAACAGTTTGAATTTCTGTGTTTGCATTTGCACAGCGCTGCTAAAATAGTTTGTCGGTAATTGACAAAGATATGGTATAGAAAATAATGTCTCATTTAATCAAGCTCAAATGTCTCCATCTCTCGTGTTCTATCTGACATTGCTGTAACTACAAGGAGACGACGAATTAGTCGGCGATAATGTGTCATATTAAGAATAGTGGTTAGTGACCGTTAGTCTCTCTCCTGGTGAAGTGGCTACATGTTCTCGTAAGTGAACAGCGTACGTGTCGATGTGTTGTCGTAGTTTAGCAATATAGACGCCAATATGACTGGTGACACGTTTCACAACAATTTATAATTAATTCGAATTCTTTGAATATATTTCAAAATCATGTCGATGAATAACGGTTATGAGTTCGATTCCGGAAATATGCAGTAATTTAATTTTCCTACATTTATTAAATGCATATTGCGTATTTAAATTGTTTAGCGCCAACTGTTGTGTTGCGCTGCATTGTTGACATTACATATCAATTTAAACAATATGCTAGTGGATTATTTTACTTCGCATTCGGCAACTCTAGGCCTAAAATGTGTGGGAAAAGAACTGTAGCCAAAGAAACCAAATATAACGTCTGGGAAATACCAGTCTGCTTATAGTATACCACTACACTGCAAAGCGCATGCTTAGCATGTTAGCTGATTGGCCCAGGGTGCTGACGATTTTGGGCCGAACTCTAAATGTCGCTGGATCGACTCCAGTGCTGTCCCTACCTGCAACATTTTCTAAACTTGTACATACTCTCGTTCGGGATTGTCGCCCAAAGAACGACATTTCAGTTTACCCTTTAGTCTGAGTATCTATCGGTATAGTCTGTAAACCGTATTCACCAGTTTTCACATTTTAATGATGCTTTTATAGTTTGACCGTAGCGGTTTTGAGCATATACAAGGAGCGCACCTTAATAGCCTAGAAGATATAAACGTTTTACAACGAAACCTTGTGTGACGAGATGAATATTGAAATGTTATTATGAAGAAGTGTTAGTATGAAGTAGTGGTTGCCTTCAATAAGATATCAAACATCTTTAATACATTCGATCACAGCTATAAGACACATTTGATGATCGTCGTCAATTTGCAAATTTCCAATAGTGGTGCGATTATTACATGCAATGAAATAAGCTCTATGGCAAATCTGTATTGAAATAGTTTTATGTTACGTTTGAATGTGCTTTAGGGAATTGTTCTATAAAGTTAAAATAATTAGTCGTATTTCTACAAAAAAGTAAAAACATTGGGCCCGTTCTCATAAAACGAATATCAATAATAAGAGATGTTTTAAACTTTTGCCCTTCTGGGGTTTGGCTTTACGCGTATTGTCCAAAGTGTAACTATTTCCATATACTTCACACGACGTCCTCAAAGCTTTCTAATAGTTATGACAGCTTTTTGGCGAATAGTTTCGGCAATCCGATTTAAGCGATCAATGTTTGTCGCTTTTACTCTTCGTTAACTTATGCGCATAGGTCACCGAAGACTAAAAGCCACAGAAGTAACACATTTAATGTGTGTTCTAATCCCAAGGATAAACACTACAATTATTGTCTATCTGTTTGGTTCAGAACGTGGTCGGAAACAGCATATATCGTTCCAAGCCTTCACCGCAGAAAAGGCAAATGGGACATTCGTTGTAACACTTTGTGAAAGACTCCTTTAAGAAAATACTGCTAATTATTGATGGATTGGTGTTTTACTCAATGCTTAATGTCTTTTCACTTATATGACAGCGGTGTATTCCAACAATACTTGACACTAGCCCATCAAGATGTGAAGCTTTTCCATAATTTGGAAAGTTAATTTTCCTCTGGTGTTAAGTAAAGACAGCATTGCTGCTCTTCTTCAAACAAAGTGACCTGGGCCAGAGGGCTTGCTGCTAATGAATACTTAAGTAAATAGTACATTCGCTTCATTATTGTCACGATAGAAGCGGTATAGTGTCAACATTCTCCCACATGTATATGATCTCTCTCACAAAGACCCATTATAGTATACAAGAGAAACAAAAATCTAAAGGACCTCTGTATCAGACAGGTTGTAACACCCATTCCCTTTACATACATATTCATTGGTTAATCTCTGTAGCTCTGATATATTAATTTGTAGACTGATGTATTCATAACCCATGCCGAATATCTTGTTAGCTACATTTTTAACAATAT
>JAQQZZ010021838.1:0-11114 GCA_030265115.1 Mopalia vespertina | reverse complement strand
AGTCGATAAGTGTAAAAACTTAAAATTACACGATTATGAGCGTTTCAACTCTGTATCTCTACGGCTACATGATATGACGATCAGAGATACAGAACTCTGCATCTAATCCCGGGCAAATGCTTCAGAAAAAAGATTTAAGTCCTTTTTGTTTAAGATGAAAATTTCAATCGGCTATGTCTGGATCACAAAGGTTCTTTTAACAACACTCTTTTTATTTAAATAGCATCCCAGTCCTCCGAAGACAGCGGCCATGCCAGTCTGCCATCACCCGTTTTAGCAAGGTTTGTAACTTTGAAGCACTTTTCAGATCTGTACAGTATGTGGTTGAGATAATTGACAAGTTTCCTGTTGCCCTGCTTAAAGGGCAACAAGAATCTGACCAAATTTCACACTTGTTTTTTAGTGTATCGCTTTTCATGAATTGTTTCCGTTGGACACACCATCATTGTAGCCATAAGTGCAGTATAAAATAGCCTGTGGCTATGTTAAAGAGAACCTATTATAGTGTTATTTTCGTACATTTTAGAGCAAGTTATACAGAAGAAACTATACTCTTGGTAATAATAAATGTGTTATACATGTATATGGACAACCTCCCACCAGTGTTTAATTGTAAAATTAAATGTATATTGGTTATAGTAATAAAAATGTTTATAGAATGCTATGGAAACAATGTTTGTTAAAAGCTGTATTTGTACCTTATTGTTTTTCAGAAGTGTAAAAGTATTGGAGCCGAAGAAGAACTCCTCCAATAATGGTGTGTGGGCCTGGTTATTTAATTTCCAATTACCAATTCTAGTAAATCATTTTTTTTTTAATTTTTAAAAAAATATATTTTTAAAGGTTTGGAAATTTATTCGAGCAATTTTATATTTTGAGCTTATGGAAGACTTAATATCTTGAACAAAATGGTTTTGCAAGAAATGGAAAAGGCCCTTTATTTCATGTAATTAATGTTCCATTTTAAGAAAAGTCTGATTTGTATTCAAATTCACAATGATAGTGTCACATCTACAATGATGATGCAGCTATTTATATATATTGTTTTTAATTTTAGTTACTCCGGAGAAAAGCAGTCGTATAAAGTTTGGTGTGAAGAGAAAAGGTGCTATATTATTGCCATTAGGAGTCCCCTCAGGAAGGGGCAGAGGACAAGCACAAGCTATATCACCTAGCTGTTCTTCTAGCAAGCTGCAGAAAATACTGCTGAAAAACTCCCCTCTTCCAAAAACTAACCAAAATGTTGCAAGTAACAATGATTTAACTCCAAGCAACGATGTTATTGAGAACGCTGGAGAATCTGGTCCAGACTCCCCAGCCCATGGTTTGACTAAGGAAAAGTTCTTAGAAGTTAACAGTACATATTACAGTGAAATTATAGATCATGACTATTGCCAAAATTTTCCCGCTTCATTGTCTCCACCAAGTAAAGAAACTTCATTTGTTGCTCAAGAGATTGTACAGTTACACGACTCGGCATCGACACAGTTTGACCAAACCACAAACGATGTCCCAAAACAAGAACAGACTCGGCCATTCACGTCCGTCAAAAAGAAAATCACTGCAAAAGAATACAAAAATAGATATAGGAACTACAGGAAAAAAGATGATAGCGTACAACCTTTGACAAGTGATGGGAAATTTTTTGATAAAATCCCATCGTATTTCACAACTTTATCTTTACCTACAAAACCTCCAAAGAAAGAGACGAAAGCTAATATTAGTGGTGGAATTAGAGTGGCTGATATTATACATAGAGAAATATCCCCATCTTTAAACAATAGTTCTGATGTCTACAATAAGCTCCCTGCATATCACAATTGCTTTATTAATAGCACCAAATATGACGATTCACCTGCAGCTTCGTCGATATCCGAAATAGAAAACTTAAGTTTAAAAAATACAAAGTACCCATGGGATAGATTACGTGACCGTATTAGCAGAGATAATTCAAGGAGCAATTCCCCTTTGCTGATGTTAGGATCACGGTGCGAATCTAAATCTAGGGAAATGTCGTGTTCCCCTCGACCTTCACGCTCGCCTTCAAGGTCACCACTACCAAGAAGATATAGACTGTCCTGCTCATCAGACTCTAACTCTAGTTGTTCATATTCCAGGTGAGCCATCACAATAAATATTTTTCTCCAGCTAGTTTTAAGTTTGGCGTAAAACAAAACTTTATTGTTCTCCTGCATATTTCATGGACCACTTCCATCTCTTGAGGAGCCTCTTGCTGGGAGATTCAGGGTTTTAAACTTTATCAAGGCTGACTTTACCCAAAAAGCAAGCTGTCTAGGACTTACAGAATTTTTTTTTTATGTACATGGGTCTTTACCAGTGTTTTTTGGATAACCCAAGCCTATTGGTTGTGGCATCGGGCACTGTTAATGTGTACATTATCAGATCACATTATGTATAACATCCTCTCCTGTGACTGCTATCTTGTCATTGTTACCACTTGAGCTTAAAAAAATAACTAAATGGAGTAGGGTTAAAACCAATCACAATCAATTTGAAACTATCCTGTTTTTAATAAAGTCAACAATTCTTTTTAGGTCTAGGTCAAGGTCACCGGAAAGAAGTCGAAAACGCAGAAAGCGACCCCGTGAAAGAGGTCATTCATATTCCTCATATTCTAGTCGTAGCTCCGATTCAGACTGGGACTCTAACTCTAGGTTGGTTTTACTACTCACTATGTGGACTGGTGTAGCAGGCCTGTGCTGTTGGTTATAACGAACCGAACGCATTCTAATGACCATTTTTAGTAGGTTTCCTCAAGTCCCGTGAATCGTTAGTCTAAAACAGAGTTTTAACAAAAATTGTTAAACTGGATTTTCAAATGACTTTATTATTAAGCATACCTGCTACATGTAAATACCTTAAGGCACACAGATGTGTACCAAAATGAGCAAATTTCAGTATGAAAGGCGAGGAAAAAACATTCTGCCAAGTCTGCAACAAAGCAGTCCAAAGCTAATTTCCTGCAAATTTGCTTATAGTCTAATATTCCAGATAATAAAAATCAGCAGTCCACATCTGCACCATGTGAAGTGAATAGAGCAAAAGCAGCCTGATAAAAATAAATTGTCCAGCTTGGCAGGTCTTTGTTTTAAGAAAACCAAACTGTAATGCTGATTGGCCTTGATGGATAGACTTCTGACACTCAACGCAATGAAATTATACATGTGAAATGCCAATAATAAGAACACAGGTTATACCAATTATTAATTTAGAAAAACCCATTTGTAGGTTATCTGAAAAAATATTAGGAGGACTGAACTTAGGTCTTCCCTGAAAACCTTACAACTGTTTATGGTAACTACAGCATGATGGAAGTTCAAATCATGATAATGGAAAATTTACATCCTTTTGTGAAGGTATTTTATGATATGGTAATGATCTTATCACTCATCCAAATGTTTGTTTGTTGAAAGATCAAGCAGTCGTTCATATTATTCACGGTCCAGATCAAGAGGACGGACACGCTCACGGTCTCCATTATTACGCACCAGATCAAGGTTTGTTGGAAAATTATAACCATCATTTTGTTTGTTAAAAATCTTAAATGTTTGTTTATTGTAAAAAAAAAAAAAGTAAAAAGGCAAACGATTGGAGACAGTTTTTGTGGGCTAAGCGGCAATTCGAAACTGATCTGTTGGCATATGCTGTAGGGATTGTCGTCACGAAGTCAGTCCATCTGTCTGTGAAGAGGGCGTAAACGAGATTAAAAAAAACTCAAAACAGGGGTTTTAAGTTTTGGAAACACATTGGTCTTACATTAAACTACATTCCTATTTAAAATGGAATACTTCCAATAAAATTTCTGGTTGGATAACTGTAAAATTGAACTGTTTCCCCGATTAAAGCAGAGTTGCAGTGGATAGCTTGTTTCTCCAACACAGACTTAGACACTTTAAATAAACAATTCTATGCCTTTTGTTGTTAAGTCTCAGAGTCGGATTTGAACCCATGACTATGCCCACTCTTTTGTGTCATTCTAATTTATTGATAGAGTACTTCCGATGGGATTAAGGGAGTCCCACTCACCTTAATCTGTTATGTAAGCGAAGTAACATGTTAAAGCCCGATCAAACAAACCCATTTTATTGCTTGCTGTTTGTTGCTAGTAAAGAAGAGAGGTTTCCTTCACACATTATCTGACACATGGTCATGAACCTCAATTATAGAGTAAAACCATAGTCAGAAATAGGACTACAATATTCCAGTCATGACTAGGTACATCTTTTTTAGTGGCAATAAAGTGTACTAGAGTTACTGAACTCACAATAAGGAATATCCTGGAAACTCCGTAACAATAATTTAGATGTGTTTTTTAATATTTAATTATGAACATTGAACACCTTCATATGAGTGAAATAGTGTTAAGCCGTAAAACCCCAATCAAACAATTTTCTTTATGAAGATGGCCATTGGCTAAAGGCAGTTTATTTGGAGTGCAACGCTGTTTTTACCTATCACTGGAGGAAGATTGACTTTATGAAAACAGTTTAGATTTTAGGGGTGTGTTAGTGTAAATTATTGTTGGAATAAATAAACCAGCTTCCAAGAAATGAAATAAACTTAAACATGGTATATAATACCAATCAAAGTATGTAGATGTGGAGCATAATTTCATGGTCTTAAACAAATTGTAAATGAGCATATAACTTGGTATAGCAAATGCCCATATCGTATGCAAATTGTAAATGAGCATATAACTTGGGACATCAGATGCCCATACCGTACGCAAATTGTAAATGAACATATAAGATAACTTGGGACATCAGATGCCCATACCAAAGCCAAATTGTAAATGAGCATATAACTTGAGACATCAGATGCCCATACCGTAGGCAAATTGTAAATGAGCATATAACTTGAGACATCAGATGCCCATACCGTAGGCAAATTTTAAATGAGCATATAACTTGGGACATCAGATGCCCATGCCATGGCCATCTCGTAGTCGGGGATGTTTCTTGCTCACTTGCAAAGAGTGATCTGGTCAAAGGAGAGGAGTGGTAGCGGGCCATAATGTTATTCCTCATTGGTTTCCTTTGTTATTATGTAGATTCATTGATAACTTGTTCTTTTGAATTTCTTATACTATCATTCTAAGTGATTCTTAACCAAGCGATCAACAGTTTTTTTTATCAAATTGGATTTGATCAAAATTTGTGTTTATTGTTTTATGGGGACTTTATTTTCCAGGAGAACTTCTTCATATGAACGACGAAAGGCTGAACGAGATCAGCTCAGGGAGGAAGAGAAAAAAAGGCAAATAGTGAGTTTAATTGAACTTTTCTGATATATAAATGCAAACAGAGGGGATTAAGGCTTGTAAATGGTATTACCTGTTAGGTAGCTTATCATTTTTCCAACGTTAAATGTTTTTGGTATTTCATTAAGATATATGATGAACATTTCTGCAATGAAACCTATATATCTATACTACTTAATATTGTATGTTTCAAACCCATTTTTGTAGTTAATAAAAAAGTTTAAACAGACAATTATATTCATTTATCTATTAAAATATTCTTGGAAAACAAAATTAAGTATGCAATACATATTGTTTTTTGTATTTATGAAGTTGTCTCAAATTAAAACTTCTGTTGATCCAAATGTTAAATATCTAGAAAGTTGCTTCATGTAAATCATAACAGTAAAGCTTTTCAAATGTCAGTTCAAGATAATAATATCCAGTATAAACCTGTTATTTTTTTTCTCTTAATCTGCTATTACTTTACTTTATACTTCTGAAGAACTTTTTGCATTAAATTAGTCAAAAATCCCCCACCCCTTTTTACTTTTTTTTTTTTTGTGCAAGTTTATTAAATCCTCGAAAGTCTGTACTAGACATTCCTTTCAAAACTATAGCCAAAGTAGTTTGGAAATTGTGTATTTGTATTGTTGTTGTGATAAACATATGTGGCAGGGACGAGAAGATCGATGGGGCCCAATGTATTAGACGAATCTAGATGTAGCGTTTAATTGTAGAGGTGGAACTTGATACATCAAATTTTCATTTGGCCCAATTGTGAAGTAACACAACTTGATATGTATTAAACCATTCCTTTATAAATGTATGTCACGCCATCCATGTAGTTTATTTATAAAAACTGTAGAGACTCCCGTCTTGTGTCTGAGCAATGTTATATGAGAATTTTACACTGTGATTTTACGCCAGTTTAAGCCTGATGTTACATCATAATGTGAACTAGTAGTGCGAATAAGCATGGCTACGTTTTAAAACTACAACTATATTCAAATATATTTAATCTGTTCCAGGAGGAAAGGCGTATTGTTTATGTTGGGAAAATCCCAGAGACCTACACCCGGCGTCAACTGAGGGAAAGGTTTGAAAAGTTTGGAGATATTGAGGAGACAAGCGTGCATTTTAGAGAAACTGGGTAAATATGTTCACTTTATAAAAGTTTAGTTGGCCTAGTGCTTTCAGCGCTAAGGGGCAACACAAAACTGATCTATTGTGGTGTTGGTCTGTGTTTCCAGTTATGTCATGGGTGTTTTCCTTCAGTTGTTGGAAGGCCCGCGGCCGTGGCTTATTGGTAAGCGAGTGCGCTTTCTGAGCCTACTTCGATGTACCGTTCACAGGATCGAGTCCGTCTGTCGACCCTCAGGTATGGGGTGGTTTTTACGAGGTTTCCTCCTGTAATAAGGCAAGGAACAGTGTGAAGTGGACAACCCGTCGACATATAAGTGAAATACCCTTGAGTACGACGTTAAACCCCAAATCAAACAAACAAACTAACAATTAATTCTAGGGATTAAATGTCGGTTTCCCCTTGTTTTCGGTATCGCGGTCAAGAAGTAGGTATACCTACAAGCAAAGAACCTGTGGCCGGTTCATAAAGCGACCTAAGCTTACACAACACGTAATTACCATGAACACCAGTGTTGAAGACATAGTGTTGCTATGACATATACGTTCATCGTAAGCTCAGATCGTTCCATAGGACGAAACAAAGAAAAAAGGTATGCCAATCATCGCCATCATAGAACGAAAATGAATCTCAAGTTGGTTCATTATTTTGTTCATTTGAGTAATTTGTCATAAATATTATACATTAACGTACTTACATTTTGTTTGCAGACGGAGGCGGACACTTGAAGATCAATCGAGTTGTGAGAACGACAGCCATGGGCTGGACTGAGACTAAAAGATCGTGGAGATGGGACTTCCGCAGGAGTTTTGCTTTTGTCTGTGTTTTTGTAATGTGCATCCTCACTTATTATCTATCAACTATCATCAATAAGCAGATCTACATTGTTCACGATTTTCTGAAGGCACATGTAAATTTGTCGACTATATCCCTGCAAAATGGTACACCCAGCGGTACTGTGAATGAATCTGTTTATGAAAGATATAGAGAAATCCGAGAAGAGTATCACAAAAAACTTACCTCCATACCAATTAACACCTTTAAGGCGTCGGCACTGTATTTGGATTACGGCGAACCAGTGAAAAACTTCTTCCCCACGAATTCCTCTAAAATCAAACGAATTTTGGCCTGGACAAGTTTTTATGGCAGCATGGATTATATTCCTATGACATTACAATGTGACCATGGTGTAACTTGTGAGGTGACATATGATAGAAATGATCTACTGACCAGTGATGCTGTTGTGATGCATGCCCGGAACTTGGGCGGGATTAATGATTTACCGGCAAAGCGGCTACCTCATCAAAGATGGGTGTACTTTGTGCTGGAGTCCCCGTATCATGTAGGACAGAACCCCCGTATCTACAACGGAATTTTTAATTACACAGTTACCTATCGATATGATTCCGATGCCCAAATAAGGTACTTCTCGTTCTACAAACGACAGACGCCATTGTTGACTGACCAGTTCACCACACTTTTCCAAGAAATCATGGAATCTAAATCAAAACTAGTTTCCTATATGAACAGCAATTGTGGGGCACCTCATACAAAACGATTATCCTATACACGTGATTTACAGACCCATATACCGGTGGATATGTATGGCAAATGTGGGACAAAACAATGTCCCCATAATTCACCGAATTGTATGAAAACTATGAGTTCTTATAAATTCTACTTATCGATGGAAAACAGCAATTGTAGAAATTACGTCACGGAGAAATCAAGTCAGCCTTTATTTGATTGGCGGGCTGTACCTATCGTAATGGGAGGGGCGGACCCCAGTGATTATGAGCGAGCTTTACCCCCAGGCTCCTATATCCATACTTCTGGTTTTAACTCTGCAAAAGAATTGGCCGAATATTTATTAATTCTGGACAAAAATCCCACTTTATATGAACGGTATCATGAGTGGAGAAAAGACTACACAGGGCTGGCCCAGACTATATTTCACGAAGGTTGGTGTAATCTTTGCCTAAAAATAAGTAATGGATTTTTACCTGTTCAGTCTTATAGAGATTTCATAGGTTGGTACAACCAAGATACCTGTCGTATATGACATTCTTCGTTCAATCAGGGCCGTGGCTTAGTGGTAGCGTGTGTGCTTACTAATCGTACTTCGATAACCTTTCACGGGATAGAGTCCATCTGTTGACCATCAGGTATATATATATGAGTGGGTTACATGATGTGTCTCCAGCTATTGCAGGAGTGCTTTTTATGAGGTTTTCCTCCCGGTTTTCCATCGTAATTAGGCAAGGAGCACTGTGAAGTGGACAATCTGTCGTCATATAAGTCAAATACCCTGGAGTACGACGTTAAACCCCAATCAAACAAACAATCGTTCAATCAGAAATTCTTTGGGATAGAAACTGGAAGATCGGAGGGGAGGCAAAATGCAAGAAAGACCCGGTACCCTCTTTTTCCATTCTAGGCCAAAGATCAGTTGTATAAAGTGCCGTTTAATTTCATTCTGGATTAGTTGAGGTCACTCAATGTTGAAAGTGTAGTACTAATCCTAGATTACTGATGTGATCTCCAAATGGTGACTAATCTAGGTTTTCAGCAGCCCGGCCCATCGCATCCTCTGGCTCACCCACATTCGAGATTTTAAACAAAATGGTCACTTTTACTTGGACATACTTATGCCCAACAGTTTTTAAACAGCGGTGCTTATTTGGGTTTGCGTCGGTATTCAGATGCATATAACAATACCTGTCTCAAAGGAATCTTTGCTGCCGTCAATTATAATGTATTCCAACCATCCGTGTGGATTTAATTGTTTGATTTCTTGATTGATTTGTGTTTTACGCCGTGCTTAAGGGTATTTCAGTTATATGTCGGCTGGATATACCAGCAATAGTTGACACTAACACAACCAAAGGGGAAGCGTTTCCATGACCACGCACGTGGAACACGCACACACTACAACTTTTGATTGATTGATTTTAAAGTCAAATCAGTACTACACTAAAAATTTATTTGCCTGATTTAGCTGGAAATGTTAACTATAAAGTCTAAGTACGACTACGCCCAGCGAGATACTCCTCTTCACCGAAAGCTCCCAAGCTAAAAACATTATCCTACAAAAAACAACTGTGTTCCCTTTTCGATGGCATATCTAACTGTATTTTATGATATAAAAATTTAATCACTTGTTCTTCGTTTCATTTATGCTCAAACTGTTGAATGTTTTTATCATGAATACTGTTTTAATTCAAAATAAATATGTTTGAATTCAAATATATGGGGTTTTTTTTTCTAAAATAGTAAGCCTACATGAAAATGATAATGTCCCAAAGACTTGTTCGTGGGCCAGCTGCCTTGGGTTAATGCTTAGCGTTTACCCTTAATATTCCTACTTCGATGTATCGTTAATGGGATCGAGTCCTTCCGTCGACAATCTTCTATATGAGTGAGTTCCACGGTTTGTACACGATTTCTTCTCATTTTTCCACTAAAATAAGGCAAGGAGCAGTGGGAAGTCGACAGTCCATCGTCATATAAGTGAAATACCCTTCAGTACGACGTAAACCCCAATCAAGTAAACAAAAACAAACCAATCAAACAAACAAACTCCCGGTTTTCCACCGTAATTTGGCAAGGAACAGTGTGAAGTCGACAATCCGCTGCATGTAAGTGAAATACCTTTTAGTACGACGCTAAACCCCAAATGAAACAAACAAACACCCTCCCGGTTTTCCAACGTAATTTGCCAAAGAACAGTGTGAAGTCGACAAACTGTCATAAAACTGAAATACCCTCGAGTAAAACGCTTAACCTCGATCAAATAAGCAAACAATCTCTCGGTTTTCCAGCGTAACAAAGCAAGGAGCAAGCGAAGTGTTATCGTCATATATGCGAAATACCCTTGGGAACGACGTTTAAAGCCATAATCAAACAAACGAATCAGTTTTTAGGTAACCCCCTTTGTGTATAACCCAAACAAACCAAGAGCTATCCGAATAGTGTCGTGTGTTACCCTTTTGGAGGGAGCTTCATGTTGCCCTGGTGCTCTCAAAGCTAAAGGGGAACAGGAAGCCGATCTGTTCGGGTGTCTGTATTGTGTCCTGTTATTGTCTTGTATTTGTCCCGTCCTGTCTTTGTTTGTTGTCAGAGGTGTTGTTAGAAAAAGGGATTTGAAAGTTTATGTAATTATAATATATAGTTGGAATTAAATAGTTATCTAAAATATTTATATTTACGACGGCGTGATGGTTCGTGTGTTAGGTCCTGCATGAGTATAGGATAAGTGCCATGTTTCGGTCGGCCATATATAGGTAATTTAGACAGAGATTTAAGATCTTACCACATGTGGATAGGTTAAGTGATTTCAACTTAGAGCTTGCTTTGGGACATGTGGATAACAGCTTGTATCGGAACAAAGAACAATTTTGATAAACCAGCTTTAAGGAATTGGAGACGGATCTGAGATGATATAAATAGTACAGGTAATAGGGTTAAAAAGAAAAACTCCCTTGGACACACTTTAGCCAGAAACTACTTGGGGAATGGAAGACAGGACACAGAGATGAAGGGCATTGTATAGGGGCCACAAGGAACTAGAATTTAAGACTTTAACTCGTTTAAGTTAATTATCCTTAGTCATGGAATCCGACTTTATTTATAATAAACTCAGTCAAAAAAGAAACTTCGCACTCGTTTGGATGTCGATAAGTTGAACATACAAGAAAAGTGGTTTTAAAT